>BMAV01004794.1:0-103364 GCA_019973955.1 Trichonephila inaurata madagascariensis
CCCTTTATTAATTTTATTAGAATGGTCGATTAAAAATGTTTGAAATGTGTTACCCAGTTAACAAAAACTTATATTTTTTTTTAATTTTGAGAACACAATTGCATAGTTTTTAACACCCTTTTATGTTCACCTGTAAGAAACGGAATCTTTGAACTCTTTTTTTACCCACTTTAAAAGGTCAGATTAATTGAAATTTTGCTCCTTGCCCAGGAACAAACAATATAAAAATTTAATAATATTGTTCCATTACCCCGATCAAGATCATGGGTTAACGATTTAAATTTTAAGATCGATCCCACCCCGCATCTGGGAAAATTTTTAATCCCATTTCCAGTTTTTGGAAAAAAAAGATTGTTACAACTTAGTTTGATTATCTATAAAAGGGTGTATTACATTTTTTTTAACTATAATTTATTCAGTTATAGTTATAGTTATTCAGTGGCAAATAATTTAACCAGATTCAAATCCTGCAACTATTATAAGTGCTGAGAAAATGGATCTGAGTAGTATAATTCATTAATATTCCATTTTAGTCTATTTTGCATTTTTATGATCCTTTTTTAAAATTTTTAATTTGGTTTTTAAAATTTTAAATTAATTGAAAATTTTTTATTTTTTTAACGGTCTATACAAGAATAATTATCATTTTCATGAATTTAACTGATTTAATACTTTTTCTATTCCTTGCATACGAAAGCTTATTAAATTCACATTTGTATTTTATCATGAAAAACTATTAATTAAGATTCACGATAAATATTTTATAGAATTCAATACATAAACCTCATAATGTTTTTTTAAAAAATTATTGAACAGACGTATTATATAATTACGAACAACAGAATGACTAAAATCTATAAAAAAAAAAATTTAATATTCAAAAAAAGTTTAATTTAAATAAAACAGATCAACAGTATAATCTGAAACTCAATCTAAAGTATATTTAAATTCAATATTTCATATATATGTAAATTTTTTGGAAGTGGTGTTGTTTTTAAAATGAATCATTGGCTTAATATATCCATTGTTTAACGGAACAGCAGGAAAAAAAATGCCAGACTCGGTCTATTTCCTACATCTTAAAAATCGCATTTGCAAACAGTAGACAATTAATTAAATACTCTAAAAACACCACTTCTTAGAGATCTATTTTCATTTGAACAATCGAAACATTACTTTTACACCAAAAGTAAATGCTTCCAGAATGAAAAAGAGTTTTGTGTTGCAGCCAGCACTTCTTTTGAAGTTTATTTTACTGTACGTTATGAAAAATTTATAGCTCTTTCTACAATGAGTGCATTAAAATGCAATGAATATCAACAAGCTTCATACAAGGGTAGAGCTTATACACTGACAAATATTTTAAATATTTAAAGAGTGAAACATTTCATACCTATAGTTCTTAAGAAAAAATTATACAATTTCTAGGAAATGTCATCCTTTTTCTCAAATATGTATTTTGATTATTTTGTTCATTTTCTAATTATTCAAAGTATATTTGTGAGCTGCAGTTTATTAACTATGACAATTTATTCAAATGCTAAACACTAAAAAGCATACATTAAATGCTTAATGATTTTTCCTGGCTTTTTATAATCTTTATTTTTAAGCATTTTTTGTAAACTGTTTTAAAGGAACTTGACATTAAGTTTCATATTAGCTTGATATATATAAATAACATATTTTTATCAATAATGAGACTAAAAGAAAATTTCAGAAAATGCTAAGAAAACTGTTAAATATTAGCTGAGAGCGACTATAAATATTTCAGTTCTGAACTTAATTTCTTAAATATTTTAAAAAACTATTCATTTTTCAAATTTTTCTAAAATTTTCTTTTTTTTCCTTCTTCATTTTGATATTAAATTCTGAAAATCACAAATTTGTTGTAGTATACTCTTTTTTTGAAAAAATTCATTAATAGTATTTTTATATATATATTTTATATATATATATTATATATATATATATCTTGCAATATATTAGTCACGTTTTGCCTGACTGAAATTAAATATTTTAACAAAAAAAGTAGACTATTATTAAGAAATTTAGTAAATAATACAATGAGGACAATGGCTTGTTTTTAAATTTTGTGTGCAGCTGTTTTTCCATTTTAAGAATGAGTTGCTTTATAACGAATATTGTGGTGATTGTAGAGGAATCGAATAATTGTTGCAAAATTTTTTACTTAATAATACAATAATTTTAAGAAAATGAAATACTGTTATAAATGAAACATTTTAAATAATAAAAAATAAATATTTTCTTTACTACTTAAAACGGAGCTGATTACAGTAGGATGTATCTTCTAAAACAAAATGTTAACCCTAATACATTTAAAACGTGTGGCTTCACGCAGCTTTTATAAAAAATACTTTTTACTTATGTTGCAACCTAATCTAGGAAATGCTTTATGCTGTAAGAAACAAAAAATATACTTCAATACTACTAAAAATATTTCCTGCATTGCGTTGTTTTTCTTTGTGAGTATGTGTGCACTCTTTACTTATTTATTTCATGAAATAACTTTTTAAAATTGTTAAAGAAAAGTCTTAGAATTATCACAAGTTAGAAATACATGTTTCATATTCTGGCACTCTTAAGTAGCTGTTTTTTTAAGATGTTAGGTTCTTCAATAGTCTTATCCGTTCTGTATTAATTTTCGTAATTAAGAAATATAGGATAATAAATTCTTTGAATAAAGAAAATTATTCAAAGAAAATTAACATTGATAACACTACAAAAAATGATAAATATTAAATCATTTTCACAGTTCTTTTTGTAAATATATATTAAAATTAAATCTTAAAATAATTTGAGATTTATCTAAGCAAAACCACGGTGATGTAATTTAATTGATTATGGTTTTATTGCATTTTTTGCTCTTTTTATTTTTAAATGCTGAGAATAATGCTCTTTATTGCTATTTATATTAAATAATTCTAATTTAATAGAATTTTTTTTTAAATTATTTTTCAAAGCATTTTTTATTTTAATTCTAAGTTTAAAATAATTTTTTTTAAAAAATTACTCTTAAATAAATTTAGAATTTTAAATTAAAAAAATGCTTGAAAAAATTCTTTTAAACTACTTCTCGAACAGAAAAATGTCATCATATTTGAATTCGTTTAGTGAAGCTTAGCAGAAAATATTCAAATGCTTAAAACTCAAAACGAAAGAATTTTTAAATTAGAATTTAAAAAATAACATTTCTAGAAAACTGACTTACATTTTAAATATTAATTCGATTTAAGAAAAATATTTCTTGTATATTTGATCACTAGAAGGTTTAATTATTATTAGCATATTTACACATATTTTAGCAAAGGGAAAGTAACTCTTTATTTGAACTTTTAACTCTTAACTATTTTTAATCTTTTAAGAAAAGAAAATTACCCTTCATTTTAAAACAGTTCTGTAAAAAAAAAGGTTTTATCTCTTAATTTAATAGTTTGCATGTTCCAAATGAAACGACATAATTGTTGGATTTTTTCTGGAAAATTCTAGCCGAGTCGAAATTCAGAACACTGGAATAACTGTTAGAAATACAGCTACGTTTTGTAGTTTATAAAATTATACAAAAAACCATTAAAATGTTTTTATTACGTACTAAAAATGTTTATATTTTTAATTAATGTTTTAATAAAAACAAAACATTTTTTAGGGTTATCAAAACTATTTACTGAAATTTGGAATCGGATATGACATTTATTCCATCCATCTCTACTTAGTTTACTTTTACGCCCATTGTTTATCGTTAAACGTGAGAGATGAGAGATAGTGGCGCGTTTGAAGAACCTTCTAACTGAAAGCTCCATCCATTTCCAGTGCAAATATTTATTTTTTCTCGCGCTAGTTTGTCATGGAGTCAATGCCATTTATCTTTATTTATTTTCTCTCACTTAACATGAGCTAGAATGGCTATTTCTTACTCTGATCGCATTTTCCTTTCTGAATTCAAAAAATTGGATTAAATCTGTGGAGTAAATGCATTGGAACGTTGCTTGAATCCATAGGATTGATGAATAAAATTGAATGCGTTTGTTTGCATGACGCAAAATAAATAGGATCTGTAATAATTGTTGTTCGAATTTCAAGTTTAGAAAAATCAAATTTGTTTTCTCTAAAGCATGAATTGTTACAACGAATGTAAAATATTTATTTGTGGAAAGAAGATTTATAAAATATTCACGCTAGTCCCGATTCGTAGCATGAATGATTGTATCATGGTCTTATTTTTAAGAATTCTTTCTTTAAAATTTCATAAGAGGAAATGGAGATCAATGTTAATCTTAAGTAGTAATATTTTTTGCATTTGTTTCGCGATAAACGTGGTTTGCAAGGGTTAAACCTGTTAACATTTCATTGACATAAAATAAATAAATTTTAAACATTTTATTATTCAATGTAGACTTCGATAAAATTCTCTATTCATACACCAACTGGAGGGATACAATTATATATTCAACTGAAAGAGTTTCATATCAATATTGATAAGCCTACTTATAAAGTGGGCTTCAATAAGTTTTTAAAAGAGATATTTTCACATTTTCAAACTTTTACACAGAAAATGGAAATTTAGTAGCACAAGTATAATATCTTTAAGAATTTCAAAATGAAACTGTTAAATAAGAATTAAAGTATTGATTTTGTAGTTTTCTATTCGAATGAGAAACATTATCAAATAAATCTATATTATTGAAGTGTAAAAATAGAGTAAATATATGACAAAAAATGTAGAGTTGTACGTGAATAAAACTTTTACAATATGCAAATATAGCAGAGCCCTGAAAACTCGGCATTCGAAAAAATAGCCTTTTGATAACTCATCCAGGCCCTTGCGTGTCGGAAAAAAGTCACGTGCACAAATAATACATTTATTTAAAACAAGTAATATAAAAAAAATATTAAGTCAATTCCTACTTAGATCAACAAAGAAAAAAAATTTTTGCTACTTTTATTAAATAGTTACAATTAATATAAATATGTATATACATATGACCGAATCACAACATTAAGTGGTAATTAATTTTCATTAATTATTATTAAAATATCGTATTGTTCTCAAAAACAATCGTGTATATAAAATTTCAGTTCAACTGAATGCTTTGAAACGTGAGAAAAGACCTTTTCAAGTTTTGACACAAGTCGCCAAAAATGATGCCAACGTCGCTGTGTGTGTATTTGTAATTCTTTAAATAATTAGATTTTATCAATTAATTTTTATTAATTATAATTAAGTTATTGTATCGTCATACAAAATAATCATGTATATAAAACTTCAGCTCAAATGAGCGCTTTAAAAGGCATTTTATTAACGATTGAAAATTCCACTATGATAAATAATTAAATGTATAGAGAATGTGAGCTAAACAGTAGGAATTGAAAAAATAACCAGTTTTTGCAAATTCTGCAGCTTAATTTTCATTACAGGCCTCCATAAATTATTTTTTTGATATCTGTTTGATCAGGTAAATTACTGTGTACTATGTATTCATGTAATAAACGCTCTATGCCTTCATAAAATACGTACTTTCCTTTTTTAAGGGAATTTGGACAGTTAATTTTTTTTGTTGTATTTTTAAGAAAACGATACATATTTTCTGAGGAAACATTGTACTTATTCTTCTTTTAATCTCATTCTGGATAACCCAGCATTTTCAGTTCCTATTAGGCCGAGTTCTTTGGACTCTACTGAACAAAGAAAACTACATAAATTGTTATTGAAATTGTTATCAAATATTAACTATTGTGAGATGTAACATTTTCAACTTGTTAAAGAAGTAATATATTTTAAAAATATTCATAAAATTTAGTTAAATATTTAATTTTTTTTATTGACAAAAATTTTACTCTTTAAGCTGGAATTTAAAGATTAGTTTTTAAAATCTTAATGTAAAAATAATAATTAAATAAAGATTTTAGGAGATAATTCATAAAATTAATAGTTAAATGAAATTATATCCGTTTATCTACCGACTGTACTTATAAGTACCACTCACTTTAAAATAACATAGAATAACTAATTTTACGAATATTCTGACAATACTTAGCAGGAAAATTCCTTGAAATCCATTCTTCCAAGATATATGGCAGCACGGGTTCTATGATGAGTATTTTAGCGAGGAAGGCGAATAGTTTTATCGCAGAAATTGTGTTTTCAGCTGACGGCGTTTTCAGTGGATTGCAAAGATTATCATTTTTGTCCCGAAAAAGAAGTTAATGTCAAAATTTAAGTGTCTTATTATTTTTTTTTTGTATGTTAATGAGGATCTTAGAAAACCATTTAACTCTTTATTTTAAGTGAACAGTGTATATAGTTAATTTTACAGTGGAATATCTTTAATTAATTAATTAGCTCTAACAGATTAAATTTCCCAAAGTTGAGTATTTTGTTTATGTATATCTCTTAATTTTCAATGTAGTGATCCAAAAAAAATATTGTATGAAAAAAACTGCAGTAAATCATAATGCGGTAGATAAAGGGATATATAATTCTTATCCCTTATAAACGTGTTCACATGCTGATAATAAATGTAAGGATAACACACAGAAAGGCAGAATCCTCTTGTTTTTTGTTAAATTTAAATCAAACATAAAAGTAAGCCTCACAATTCATTTCAGTGCGTTTTTTATATTACTTTTAAGCTCATCCTTACGAAGCCCTGTTTTCGGATGGTATGTTTCTTTGAAAAATCTTTCCTTATTAGAATCTTTCAGAAAAGAAGTGAAAAAAGGTCCACTTTAATAGGGTTTTGAAAATACAATGTTTCCAAAAACTATATATAAATAGGCTCAGGCCCTTTATTAAACTAAGAACATTTCTAGAATTTTTAAACTTTGAAAGAGATATATCTTTTGATACATAAAAACACAGAGAAGATTGAACGGTATTTTGTTTCATTCTCTGCATGAAATCTTTTGAACAGCTTCTCATTTTTATATTACAAATCTGAATTTTGTGGCATTTTTATTTTTTGAAGCTCTCGAGAGCAAAGATTTAAAATGTCTTCCTTTCTTTTTCCTTCTTTCTTTCTTTCTTTTTCTTTTTTTTTTTTTTTTTGTTTATTTTATTACTCAAAGTTTAAAATACCCCACGATAAACTTGAGGGAAAAATGAATACTATTAAATTAACATTCTTCTTTTTCTCAGTATGTTATGTATATATATATATATATATATATATGACAGGCCCCAGGCCTGCTGGTAAAATGAGGAAGGCATCATCTCTTTAATAACTTCTTTATTTCGCTTCAATCACATAAAATCCAACATGGCGGCCCTTTGGCGCGCAACCGAGTAGAACATTAACAATACTTCGGACAAGAGTCACCAGCTAAGCCTTTTCGAGTATACGTTCTTCGTCAGAAGCTGAAGCTGACGTCTCTCTGGGAAATGGAACGCGAAGCGTTCCTCCATCCCATATCGAAAAGGTGCATGTGGCCTGATGTGGAAGGGCCTGGCTGGGAGAGAGTGTCCTGATTGGTTGTGGGATCGTGGCAAGGAGGCGTGGCTATTGGAAACAGTCAGGGTTGTATCTTAGGTTTCGGCGGGAATGTCCTGAAGTTTGATGAGTGGAATGCGTTTGATTGGTCCATGGCACTGGGAGAGTAGGCACTTTATTGGCTGCACTGATGCTTTGGAACTGAACAAGTAGGAGGGGTCTAGAATGCTAACCTGTGTGGGATCTTATGAGGGAATTTAAGTTTAAAAGTTAAAAATAGAAAAATAAAATAACGAGAAAATTAGAAAAATACAAGGTCACTCGCCACACGGAGAGTGACTAAATTAACTGTTAGGGGAGGGGAATAGGAGTTCTTCGTCAGCGCTCGCTCCACCTTTAAATAGGCTTATTTACTCACAAATCCTTACGCGATGGTAAAGAGTTCGCTCTATATTTATTACTTACTTAATTTTGAACCTAAACTTTTCAAACCTGACATATATATATACATATAAATGTACTTTTTAGTTAAATTTAAAATGTATTACTATTTCTCTAATTTGAAAACAAATGTTAATACTATTCCAAAAATTCTTACTTTTGTATGCTTATTTTGAAATACAGATTAATATTACAAGAAGGTGTTTATAGAAGAATTTTTCTCACATTAAATTGGATATAATGAGTAATAGTTTTTTCTCCCGTATGAAATCATGTAATTATTTAAGAAAATTTTACATACAGATAAATTCTGCCAAATAAATCCTAAGATTAGAAGCTTTCCAATGTCATTAACATTATTCTGGGTCAAGTTAAAATGATTGTTAATTAAAAGTTTAATATGTAAAACAAAATAGTTATAGATCTTGTACAAATAATTTTCAAGCTTCGATGAAAAAAAGGAAATAAGCATAAAGTGATTCGATTTCTTAGATATTAAAATAAAAATGTTCATGACACATATAACTTATTTATTTTATTTTAAGGTTCCTATTTATATCCTTAAAAACGTAAGGAGTTACATATCATACGCACATTATAATCTTGTGTTAAATTAATAAAATATTTCACGTCTATTATAGGAACCGTATTTATAATTGCCTTTTATTATAAAATACAGGGTGTCCGGGATCAAAGTATTCAAAATTAATAGCTTATTATTATGGAACTACCCTTCAGAATGTAATAAACTGTTCATCCATGGATTGGAAAACTCTGCGAGATATTTTGGGTCTAGTTCGATCAGCCACATGTGCGTGCATTATTCGGCAATCGCAGACGATAAACTTTTTACACTGACTTCAGTAGTAAAGAAGTGGAAGCCTCAGAAAAAGATAGCACTGCTTACTTTAGTTAAACGGAATTTATTTAAATCAGTTACGCGTGTACAGAGATGTATTCGAACAGAATGGAATGTCATTACTGGATAGTCTAATAGACTTTTCAGGACTACTACAAAATGAACCTCGCACACGATCAGCAGTGTCTTTTATCACGGAAACTTAAGGTATCCGACTATGTTTGGAACCGTGATTTCAATAAAAGCGCATAAATGGATAGTTTTCATGATATTTAGTATCACTTAAATTAGAATACACGTATAAAATTGTTTTAAGGACATTTTGACAAAAAAAATTATTTAAATACACTATTTTGGCAAAAAATTAACTTAGAATAACCTTTTTTCCAAATGTTCTCCTTTTGTGAAAAATGCTTCTATTATAATAATATTTTGCCTGTATATAGCTCAGACCTCTGTACGGAGGCTCAACTATGATTTTTGAAAAACTCGCATTATTTTCAGAGTTACAACCCATTGAAATAATTATAGGCGTTTTTTTCTGAAAATTTCTCCCCTCTGTTGTCGTAAAACATGGATAAACCCGCTTCTAAGTTATATATTTCAAAAATTCTAGTTGAGCCTCTGTACAGAGGTCTGAGCTATATACAGGCAAAATATTATTATAATAGAAGCATTTTTCACAAAAGGAGAATATTTTGAAGGGTCATTCTATGTTCATTTTTTGTCAAAATATTGTACTTAAATAATTTTTTATTGTAATACTATTCTTAAAACAATTTTATACACATTTTCTAATCTAAGTGACACTAAATATCATAAATAATATCCATTTATACGCTTTGAAAATCACGATTCTCCGAACGTAGTCGGATACCTTAAGGATACCTGCCAGTTTGAGATACCAAAGTTCCCGTCTCCTTTAAAGTTCTTTCCCATCGGTGGTTAGATTTTGATGTAGGAGGATCGAAATTCCTTTCTGTTCGAAAAAGTCGCTGTACACGCGTGACTGATTTAAATTCCGTTAACCAAAGTACGTACTGCACCTTTTGCTGTGGCGTCCACATCTTTACAAAAAAGGTTGTGTAAAAAGTTTATCGTTTTCTATTGCCGAATAATGCGCTCACGTGCTGCCAATCCGAATAGGCCTAAAAAATCTCGGAGAGTTTTATGAAAAGTTTTATGAAAGGTTTATTACATTCTGATGGGTAGTTCCGTAATAATAAGTTATTAATCTTGGATACTTTAAGCCCGGACACCCTGTATTTGTAATGTTCAATCTACTACTATGAACTAAGTATAATCAAGTTATGTAAAGATATCAAAAATAAGCTGGTATAGAACTTTGTATTGGAATGATAGGAAATGAGTGAAAAAGTATTTCCTAAACTAAAAGTTTAACTCCCAATAGAGCAGTGATACTTTCCTTGTCCTCAATGAAAAGGTATTTGTCGTCGAAACCGGGGAAAGAAAATGTTGTTTTTTTCTTTAACTTCTCGCCGAGGAGGTCGAACAATTCGTCTTTTTGCCCCACAGAAAATAATGTTGAGCACGTTCTTTTAAAGAAATGTTTCTGTGTTGCTGTTTCCAATATTTTAACAACGATAACACATGTTCTTTAAAAAAAGGCATAAAAAAGTTTGCTCTGTCTGCAGCATAAACGTTTTCGCTGTGTTTTTATTCTTCAGTGAAAAAGTATTTCGACAAGATCAAAACTGAATATAAAGCAAAGAGCTATATGAATTGCTCTACAAACTTTTCTGCTGTGTTTAACTGTAGAATTGTTAATGTGTTTTGTCGATAGTAAGGGTATATATATATATATATATGAAATAACTTAATATTTACTTAGAATTCTACTTTTATATTTTACTCTAAATCATAATTCCCAATACTCTCTTTCGAAATGCGTCTTTTTCATCACTCATTAAAGGATTAAAGGCTATGTTTTGACAGATTTATAGTGATTCTTTGTCAAATTAGACCTTGAATTTTTGACTGATCTATCGCGATTCCAAGAAAAAATATCTTAACTTTTTATATGTATCTTTTTGAGCTGTGAAAACTTTCCTCAAATACTGACGTAATTTCTAAGAATAATTAATAATTCCCTTCTCTTGAACACGTGGGATTATACTTTTTATATTGCGATTTTCCTCATTTTTATTTCTTGTGTATTTGAATCTAGACAACGAATTATTCATTCTCTTGTATTTTTTTCTCTTGAGCGAAGAACATGCTCAAAATAAATCCCCTGATTTTAAAATTAAATAAACGATGATGTGATGTCAAGCAACATTTTACTACCACGACTGCAATTCACAAAATGAATACCATCTCATCGATACATTTCATATATATAATTTAAAATTTCAAGGAAAAAACGTATAATTAATTTAGCAAGCACAAAAAAAATTGTTGTTTAATTGTTTTAATTTTAAATAATTTTTCCGTTAATAAAACTAGTCAAGGAAATATTTAAGTCTTTTTTTCGAATTGAAGAACTAAAAAATTAACTATGAACTTCATTGTATTTTTATAAAAATCAATTAACTATCAGGATCGACATATTTTATCGATTAGTATATGTTTCATACAACTTAATTAGCTGTGTTGCTGCTTTGTTCTTTTCTACTAAAGTTCAAACAATTCAATTTTTTTTATAAAACATTTAGATATTGAATTTTACAATAATACAAAAAAAATTAAATTCTCAAAAAATTATACATCTACACTAATTTAAATGAGAAGAAGGCTACATATAGAACTGAACCATAATAATAAAATTAATATATATATATATATATATATATATATATATATATCGATTTATTTTCTGAACAACATATAACTGATAATGCTTAGATGAAAAGTATTGATTCCTTGATCACAATTAACAATGGTAATGTAGTAAATACATCTTCCATACACAGAAAATCAAACTTAAGCAAAAAAATAACATATCAAAAGGAGTTGTGCCCAGAATAATTGGTACACAAGTAGTGAAGGATTGTGCATAGCACTGAGTGTTATTGGAAGTGTGCCTTCTGTGACGTAAAGCTACAAAATGAGTATGCCAAAAGTTATGACGTCAACGTCGTGTAGGTAGAATAACTAATTGGTCTATAGCGATGGTAGTGAATGTCGCTGATGGTACGTACAAGCATAAGCAAAAGATAGCAAATTGAATCATTATTTCATAGAGTTACCTCCTAAAGAGGTGAATATTAATTTCATTTCCACTTAGTAATTCAACTTTCTTTTAGCTATGGCTTGTTAACGTTTAATCTGAATGTGATTGAAATAAATTTTTAAAACACTATTTATAATTAATTTCTAACTAATTAAAATCATTCGTTGAGAAATCCTTTATTTAATATTAATCCCTACATATTTAGTACAACTTCAAAGGACTGATTCTTATTAAATTTTTAATTCTTATCCAAATCATAAGGATTCGAAGCAATTTAAATATTAAAGAATTTTAGTTTATTTTGATATAAAAAACGCATATATATTATTTAAAAATAGAACTAATTTAGTTTTAATCTATATTCATAAATTACTGTTACATATATACAAATTAGACCTAAATATTTATTGTTGATTTCATAAAATGCATTGATTTATTTACTATGTTTATAAAAAGGGTTTAGTGCTCTTCGTTGTTATTCTTTTTTCACTTGTTTTATAGCGAATAGATATAAAAAGCTATCATACTATTATGAAGAGAAAAGCCGTAGATTAGAAGCGAATGTATTTGTATATATGTACACACAGACACATGAATACACATACATATATATATAAGAAGTTTGATTACAAAGCAACTATGAATTTTAAAGAGCAGGTTTATGAAATAGGTTATTCAAATTTTCAGCATCAAAGGCAGTTAAAAGAAAAAAAGGCATAGTTCTTGTTCATTAGTTCTTTTGATAGTTAATTTCATTGCAGCTTTACCCTCAAGCACTCAGTTAAGATGCAGTTCATATTACACAACAGCCTGAGATTTGTTGACGACAATGTAGGAAGGATGTATGGGATAAGAAAGTTGCCATATGTCTCCTGAGATCCCATAAAATCAATCATGTCACAATAAATCACCATTAGATAAGATTGAATAGAAGTCGGCTTTATAAGATACAGCTTCCCTGATTGGTTTTCCCTTTTCTTGAGGATAAGATTAACGATCTACTATTACAAATGCATAAAGTTGAGTATTCCTACGATATATCTGTTGAATGAATTGCCAAAATAATAATTAAAGACCGTTTTAAACTTAAGGGGACATGGTAATTTCCATGTTTTAATTAGGATTTTCAAAATTTTTTGTTGTTCCTTTGTGCATTCATGTAAAGATTTGTCCTAAATTCTCATAAAGAGCTGGCATTTAAGTTTTTAAGGAAAGCACTATGAATTTTAAAGAGCACGTTTACAAAAGGGTTATTCATGATTTTGATTTACAAGAATGTTAAAAAGTAAAAAAGGTATATTTTGGTACATGATTCTGTATAATACATTTTTTGCAGCTTTAAACCTAAAACTGTTAAGATCAGTTAAATATTAAAATTACGACAACAGCCCTGAGATTTTTGACGACTATTAGGAAGGATGTTTTGGGATAAAAAAAGTTAGCATTTTTCTAATGAAGCAAAATTAACCATGTCACAAAAAAGTCACCATTTTGATAAGGGGATTGAAAAAAGAAGTAAAGGCTTTATAAGTTTAGCTTTGAATTGAGTTTTCAAATTTTGTGAGGATAAGATTAACGATCTACTTTTAAAAATGCAAAAAGTTTGGAGTTATTTTCGATTTTTTGACCGAATTTGGAATAATTAAGACCGTTTTAAACTTAAACTCAAACATTAGTTCATCAGAAGTTTAACCCTGGGTCACTCGCGCCTGTTTTTGTTACCGTGGTTACTCGCGGGGTGTAGAGAACACCCCAAACTTTTAACACGTGTATTTAATTATGAAAATAAAATTAAGTCATTATGATACATATTTTTAAAGTAGAAGATGTTTTTTTGTATTATACAAATAAAATTATTAAATTTATTGCATACAAATGAGACTAACATTAATTTAAACTAAACATACAAAATTTTCATTTTAAAACACATAACTTTATATTTTTTCATAAGCCAGTATATAAAACGTATATACCAGTAATAAATATACTTTATAATTAATGAGATAATGATGGTAGAAAGTAGAAAAATAATATTTTAATCATTTTCCAAACATTCAGAGCAGACTGTATACAAATGCTCAACTTCTCGCGGGAGTTCTCAGTCCCCCAGATAAATTTTTGAAAGTCATTACATTCCAATTGTCCAAGAAAGAGGGATTGCATCAAGCCTGAAGGTTCAATGACCTAAAATGTGCAGCTACAGAAAAAATCGTGGTTCTGTAAATTCTTTTTAGAATCATGAGGAGGATTTTCTTGTTGATGGTGTGACAAAACACCCCGCATGAGTGATAGTGGGTTAATGCACGTAGAAAATCATGCTAGTATGCTAACTGATTTTAAAATGTTAACATGTTTTATTTAGTAAATAAAAACCACATTTTGTTAGCATCAGCGTTCACACACATTCGAGCTTCCCCCAGCAATAAATTTAATTTTCTAAAATTTCAAGGTAATTGCTTAAATTATCTTGAAGCTCTTATTGAATTGTGTCAAAACTTTCAAAAACAAGTAATATAAAAGAATTTTCTAAAGTCAATTCCTACTTAGGTCAACAAAGACAATTTCTATTTAGTTACTTTTTTATAAATAATTACAGTTAATTTAAATATGTATATACATTTGACACACACAGAATCACAATATTAAGTGGAAAATAGAAAGCGATTTTCCTTGCAATTTTCCATTTTATACTTGGTTTTGAGCTATTATTTTTGTTTGTTGCTATTTATTCATTAATTACGCTTAACTAATGAATAAATATTTGAAAAAAATTGTATTAACATCAAGTGTCATCCACTACTAGTTTAAAAAAATGTATTTGAACTTGAATGGATGAATAGAAAATATTTTATTAACGATTGAAAATTTGGATAAGATATTTATATATATATAAAGAGATTATGAACTAATAGTTGTAATTGAATAAGATTAGTTTATGCTAAGATTTAATGTATTACTTTTAACTGTTGGTAATCAGAAATTTAAAAAGGACGAAAATAGAAGACAATTTTTCAAAATTTAAGACAACGGTGACTTGCTACATTTAAGACCTTAGTATTATTTTTTTCTTAACATGGCCACCTTGAAATTTTTAGAGTTATTTTATATCTCATTGAATTGTCTTTGCTTTTACTTTTATTTTAATTACTATTTCCATCCTTTGGAAAAATTTTATGTATTTGTGGAAGGTTTGATATTTTATGTTTTAATTTCTTTTCGTCTGTCTGGAAAAAATTTTTTATTTGTTAATAATTGGGATGTTATATACAAACATATGTTTATTTTGTATAATAAATTTATATAGAATACATGTACATTCAAAAATATATAAAATGATGTGAGTTAAAAATGTTTAAATTTTAAATTTGTGATAGTAAGATACTTAGTATATTCACATCATTTACAAAAAGAAAACCTTTTAAGCATCATGGAGTGATCAATAGCCTTATTTGAATGTACTTTATGTCAGCAATTGTTTATTTTTTTAAGGTTCTGGATTACTATACATGTGGAATTTTTAAATGTGATTTTAAGTCTTGAAACTTCGAGTTTACTCAGCAAATGAAAATTTAACAAACTTATATTTAAGTAAAACAGATAAAGTATCTAATAACTGTGAAGTATTAAACTGTTTAATAAATGTTAAAGTAGTTGATTGTTCCTATGAATATAGAAACATATTTTGAGATAATTTTATATTAGAGAAATATAAAAGTAGAGCAAATATGTGACAAAAAAAATTGTATAATCATACATGAATAAAACCTTTACAATGTTCAAATATAAGGAAATATAACGAAATAAAAATTTACATAATATATTAACCATTGTGAGAAATAACACACATTTTCTGTTTCACCTTGTTAAAGAGGTAATATTAAGCAATCACACATTTATAAAAATTTTAGTTTAATAGTTTAATTTTACATTTACATAGATTTTAAATCTGAAGTATAAATTTGAAGTTATATAATGCTATATTTTTAAATATTTACTTAAAAATCATAATTAGGTTTATAATAAATATAGTTAATAATAATTAATTAAGTTTAAAGCTGATAATTAATTAAAAACAATTAAATAAAATTTAAATTTAAATCGTATTGAATGTATTCACATGTTAGTAATAAATATAAAGGAAATACAGAAAGAATTCTCTTTTTTTATTAAATTTAAATCAAATATTAAATATAAGCTTCAAGATTCGGTTTCTTTTAATTTTTAAGATGATCTTAACATAAAAGACGCTCTGTTCTCGTGATAGTGTGCTTCTTCGAAAAAAATTCTTCCTTGTTAAAATATTTTTAAAAGAAGAAAGGACAGGATCAACTCTAATATTGTTTTAAAAATATGTTCCAAAAAATACATAAATAGGCTCAGAATCTTAATTAATCTAAGAACATTTCTAGATATTTTTTAGCTTTGAAAGAGATATATCTTTTAATCCATAAAAACACAAAAAAGATTGAATGGTATTAGATTTGATTCTTTGCCCGAAATATTTCGAAGAACTTCTCATTTTTATTCTGCAAATCTGAATTTTGTGGAGTTTTTGTTCTTTAAAGCTGTTGAAAGTAAAGATTTAGTTTCTTTCTTTCTTTTTTCTTTTGTCTATTTTATGAATTACAGTTTAAAATATGGCACGGTGAACTCGGGGGGAAAAAAATGAATACGATTAAATTAACTTTCTTCATTTTCTCAGAATGTTTTTACTTCGATTTTACTCATTAATCTTAAATCTTATGTCTATTTTTTTTTTCTTGATTTAGCTGAAAATAAATGTTAATATTGTTCTAAAAATTTTTATTTTTATATGCCTATTTTGAAACACAGTGGAAAATCATCTAACACGAAACTGAGAGGGACTGAAATATTTTTTCGTGTTAAAAAAGAATTTCGTGTTAAAAAATGTTTTTAAAAAAAACCATATATTCAAAAAAATTAAGTTTAATAGAGCACATTTTTTTTCATAGATATGAATATATGCATGTATTTAAATAAAAATCAATGAAGCAAAATCCTTCACTAGAACTTTATAAATTTAATACAAAATTTTCCAAGATTTTTTTTTTTGAAAACAAAACATTTATTGAGTTTTTGGAGAATAATCTGAATTTTTCTTTTGTATTTTCTTTTTTACTATCAAATTACCCACAAATTTTCGATGTCATCCATTTTGTTTTTCCTTTCATCAATGGAATGTGTGTCTAAATAACTGCGCCCAGTTTTTTTTTCATAATGTGCGTCATTTCGGATGTGTTTGTATGGCTTT
This sequence comes from Trichonephila inaurata madagascariensis, assembly GCA_019973955.1. Lineage (NCBI taxonomy): Eukaryota > Metazoa > Arthropoda > Arachnida > Araneae > Nephilidae > Trichonephila > Trichonephila inaurata. The sequence continues at coordinate 17,211 of BMAV01004794.1, forward strand.
TGTAGGGGTGGAAGGTGAAAGTATCTTACATAAACAAACCTGGCTCGTGTCATAGGCTATTCGAGGGTATTTCAAAGCCAAATTAGCCTCCTTTCAACTAAACGCGCGAAACTTCCTGTTTCGTTTAACACCCCTCTTACATCTCGCCTGCGTGGCTGGTGTTTTCCGTATTTTTTTTCTTTCCGGAAGGAAAATCTTTTCGTGTTAAAAGTAAAAATGCATGAAACCCATAGTAGTTTGTTGGGACTGTTGTATTATTTCGTGCTAACCAATATTTTGTCATAAGTGTTTTCTCGTTAACGAATGTTACTGTGTATATTTATCTTAAAAGAATGTCAATTGAAAAGAAAGGTTAAAAAAGTTAAATTTGAGGTAAGGGAAGTAAAATTTAAAGTATTGCTTTTATTCAAATGCTATAAAATATATCTGTAAGAGTAAGAGGTGTATACTTTTACATGCTCCATTAATAATAGAAAGTATTGTAACATTTTTTAAATGCCTATTACACGCAGAGGAGAATAAATGAAATAGTTTTAAAATATCTTTAAAATTAGATAGAGAAAATAAATTAACTGAAACAATTATTTAATTCGTTACTTTGGAGAAATTTATTTCTATTCTGTAACGCACGCTATACTTCCAAAAGTGGAATGTAGATGCTGCCATGTTATGGACAGATTTGTAACAGTAGCGTGAACTTGCAACACACTGCTTTTACCCGTCAGAGAGAGCTTGAATTCCAGTGAGTGAGGTCTACCACCACGCTTTCCAATCCTGGATTATATTAAAGCTAATTGGCTTGATTTGTTCCTCTAAATTTTACTTATAATTAAGTTATAAAGTTTAAGTATCCGTCCTTTGTAACTGTAATATTTTTATGTTATTAAATGTATTATTTTCCCCCGGAATTTTGTTCATTACTTTTAACTCAGTAATGAAATAATGCACCATTACATTTCTAATATTTACGTTGTTTAAATCTCAGGAGTTGAGTTGAGTTTGGTGTTTTATGGCGCAGGAGCCAGTTTTCGCTATACTGCGCCAAACATTCATAAGTCTGTGGTCTAGACGGGAAAAGAAGAAAAGAAGAAATTAGATGACAAGGTGGAGGGTCGAAAATAGAGAAGGATCACTGGGGTACCCCGGGTCTTGACACCCGTGATTACCAAAGATAGTAAACCCCTTGGGAAAAGGAAAAGATCACTAGGGTACATCGGGATTGTGACATCCGTACCCACCTAAAGAAGGTGAGCCCCCTGAGGGGTTTAAATCTCAGTAGACGCATAAAAATTCCATGGAGATCAGTATTAAATTCTCCTTTTCAGAATGGTTGGAACTCAATAATTTTACGGTAAAGTACTTTCCAAGTCCTTTGTAGAGAACCAAAACTCATGCATCAATATTACAAAATATAAGTATTTTAATTCAAATTTTTATATGAAAATTCAGGGAACCAATTGAAGCTACAAATTCAAAATATAACTTTGTAAAGATAACTATTTCAACATAAATAATTTTTATTTAAAATTTTATTTAAAGAATTATGTACGATTAAAAATTATATGAATACCAAACAAAAATCAATGCTATTCATGAGGTAATATAAAACTATGCTTTTAGAGTAAAATTTCGTAAACATAAAAATAGGGTGAGATTTTAAATTTAAGTAATATTCCGTTTATTTTTATACGTCCCCTTTTTTGGTACAAAAATTCAAGTATTTTCGGAAAATCATCAAACCAATATTTACTTTTTACTAGTCTTCGAAATACATAGTTTGAGAGAAATTTTAAAATATTTATAAATATAAATATATATTTCTCCTTAAAACTGATGCTTTTTTTTTCTTACTTCAAATAAATGTTATTCCCTATGTAAGTCAAATGACATTTGCGTTTCAGAAAGCTATTATTTCCATTTCATTCCCCCATGTTTGCTTCGTCGAATTTAAAAGAAACGCTATGTTTATTTTTCCCATTTAGATTTTTTTAAAAACCTAAGAAAGGATGCAACAAACCGGAAAAAAGTAAATTCTTTTTTTCCCTTTAACAGTAGTGTGCATTTTACTTTCTTTTAGTTCTGCCTCTAGCAATAAAAGAAAACTTCGAATTGCCTTTTTGCATGATGAAGTTCACTTTGGTGAACCCCGTTTGTTGTGGTTGCAATTTTTAATTATCTTTTACAGGTAGTTACTCAGAACAAAGGACGCGTTACAAACTACTTCGATTCGGTTTGGTTCGTGAAATTTTTATTCTCGCATTTTTAGTAGAGTTTTTAATGACCTTATGGTCATTAAGATTAAAGATAGAAGTCTTTAATTAGATTTTTCCACTACTTTCACAAGTAATGTACTTCACTGTTTCAACTAATATTCGAGATTTTTACTTGAATAGTTAATACTTAAATTTATGCACGTGATTTGCATATTATCATCAAGTTTAACTATAAAGCTGAACTTGAGATAAAAATAACTCTCTCTCTGTGTGTTTCATATTTTTTAAAAAATTCTTTTTTTTCTCTCTCTCTTTCAGGTAATTTAATATTTAAATCGTAAAAAATGAATTTAAATATTAAATTACCTGAAATAAAATGATTAAAAAGGCAAGAATTATTATATATGAAGAGATTTTTAACTAACCGAGTTTGAAAAAAAATCCTGATGTATATATCGTATTTACATAAATCTAAGCCGCCATCGATTCTCAAAATGTTTTTATGAAAAATTTTTGTCACCGATTCTATAGGCCACACCCCAGTTCTCTACTAGTTCTTTGAGAAAAAGTAAAAAAATTGTGCAAAAGGTTCATTGATATTATATTTAAAAAAATTTTCAAAAAGTTTTAATAGTTACAAGAAGTTAATAATTAATTTTTTTAAAGTTTAAATAACTTTCTCAAAAGTCAAAAATTACTCTAACCGACTTTGATGTGCGAAAATGATTCAACGTTCGACTCTCGCGCCCTTCTGTTTCAAACCCCTTGTTCTTGAGGGACGTTTTTCAAAAAATTTTCCCAAACCAAAACCGAAGATCAAATTAATATTAAATGAGATATACTTTAAAAGGATGGCTTTATGATGGGGGCGGCAATTTGGGGAATTTTAGGGGGGAATCTTTCGACAAAAGTTACTGTCCAAAGTTTGGGGAAAAATAGGTTCATTATAAAGAAATTGGGAAAGCTCGATATTTAATTACATTATAGATATCACTGAATCGTTGAAGGAAGGAGATCGCAAAGGTAAATTTGGTATAGGTAGTTGATAATCGGTTTATTTATTAAATTAAGATAAATGATCTAGTTGGGACTGACTTGAATAAAGGTTTTAATTGGGGTGTTAACTCTATTTAAAGAAAGTTGTCAATTGGGAATTAAGAATAAAAGTATTTTTAAAAAAAGTTGATTTAAGAACCAACATGCTCATCATTTTATAACCCCACCCTCTAGCTTACGCGGGGTGGGAAAGACATGTCATCACAGGAGGCTATGTCGCACGTCTTAAAAAACCCTTCAAAAAATTTTTTATCCACAACATTTTTTTTTAAAAAATATATTATAGAAGAATGTAAAAGAATTTCTAAAGACTGTTGAATATTTACAGCAAAAATTATATAATTTTCTTTACACTATCGGCGTATATTTGTTTCATCTGTGTCAAATTTGCTATGTTTCCGTTTTTTTCAGCATATAAAATTACCTGCCTTTTCATACTTCCCCCAAAATGCAGCTTAAAAAGAATTTCGAAATCTTTTGGGAAAAAAAGCGTTTTAAAAACAAAAACCAAAAGTTTAGGGGAGACTGAACACTGGAGATAAACTGAGGGATGAGATGTCACAGTGTAAAGTCTCAGAATGGAAGATTTATTTCCCTTTTGAAAAGGGGATACTCAAACCCCCCCCCGATTTTTTTTTGTTTTATTTGCCACACCCGATTTTTAGTTCATTTAAAACTGAAAAAATGGTGTCTTTTTGGTAAAAACGGTATTGGGGAAAGGGGTGATTGGCCTAATTTACGTTTATTTTTTAATGTATTCAGAATTTGTTCAATCCTTTTCATAAAAAGAAAAAATTTAAAAATTTTTGAAAAATTTTTCAGGTCAAAAAAGGTTTTTAATTACACAGATCAGGAGTCAAAAAACCCAGATTTCAATATAGGAAAAAAATTATTTTAAAGCTTTCCGTTGAGGAAAAAATTTTATCTTTTTTCCCTTTTTTGAAAAAAACCCAAAATTGTAAAAAAATAAGTTATTTTTTCCTTTTTTAAATTTTTCCCCTTGACTCGTTCAAAAAAAAAAAACAAAAAAATCAATTATTAAAAAAATCTTAACTACTTTTAATGCTTTCGTGAAATATTTAACTTTTGAACTTCGTAATATCCCTTGGAATAAACTAACACATTCAAAATCACATTCAAATACAGGTTTTAAATTTAAAGTTTTTTAAAATATTAAAAAACACTTCCATTTACCAAAAAGATTTTTTTAAATGCATTTGTTTCTTATCCAACGTTTTATTTTTTAAATCTTTTTTATTACTTAAAACGATTTAATAAAAAGTTTTTAAAAAATTCAAGATAACACTTGTGCATTATAAACTTAAATTAATTGTTGGGAATATTTGGGTTTTTGTCATTGTTTTTTTAAGATAAATTAGTTTTAAAAAACCGAGTTCCTAAATACAAAAACACCTTAATTTTTTTTTTTTTCTTAAAGCATCCCGGTTTCTTCCAACATTATAAAATTTCTCGGGAATGCAAAATTTTTAAACACTAAGTTTGACAAAACCAAAACATGTTCTTGCACGCCAAAACATATTTTTAATTAAAGAAAAAAACACTTATTTTCTTTATTTCTTGCTGGTTATTTATTATTTTGAAGCAATTTTTCCTTTTTGAAAAAAATTATTCTCAATTTAAAATAATTATTTTAAAAATCGGACTTGAACGAAAAAGTTTTTCGCTATTTTAAATTATGTTGTTTGCTCTTTTTCTCCCCCCCAAAAAATAAATATTTGTTTTAAAATAAAAAATTGGGCTTGAGCACAAATGTTAAAAAAACAAAAAATTTGCCCCAAAACAAAAAAATATAATAATTCTTTTAAAATTTAATGTGTTTTAAAGAAATTTAAAATTGAGGTTAAAACTGGAGTTAACGAAATAATTAACATTTAAGTCTATGTCATCAAAATATAAGTTATAACAAGTAATAAAAAAAAAATTAAGTCTACTTAAATCAACAAAGAAAAATTTTATTTTAGCTACTTTTTATTAAATGGTTACAATTAATATAAATGTGTTAACTTTGAAGAATCCCACTTTAAAATGGTTTAAATTTTATTATTACTTTAAAATATCGTATTTTCATCCAAAAAATCTGTTTTAAAATTTCAATTCAACTGAATGCTTTTAAACGGAAAAAACTTTTTGTTTTGGCACAAGTGCCAAAAAAATGGGAATTTATTTGTAACTTTTAAAAAATTAGTTTTAATCAAATAATTTTTTTTAATTATAATTAAATTATTGTTTGTCATCCCAAAAAAACCGTATATTAAAATTTCAGCTCATTGAGCCCTTTAAAATGTATTTTATTAACGATTGAAAATCCACCAAGATAAATAAAATATAGAGGGAGTTAATAGTAGGGAAATTTAAAAAATAAGCTGCAAATGATTCATTTGTCCTACCTTTTTATCATTATGTATTGAGAGATGTGCACAGACAAGATCTACGTTGGTGAGTGAGTGTTTATTAACGTTACACTATAACCAACACGAAGGCTTTTGGTGATGGTTTTTGTAATTTTGAGCCGTGGTCAAGTGACGAGGATGACACCTGAGATGGCACACTCTCTCCAGCCTCCAAAACTCACGAACAAGTGGACTTTGAGCCTCGAAAGTTTTAACCTCTTAAGCGATCATTTTTTTTTTCCAAAATACTCCAAAAACAATCAAATATTTTATTTTATAATTGTCGAACACAAAAAACCCTAAATATTTGCTTTTTTATAAGTCCACTCTGCGCATGCTATGAAGAATGTTTCATATATCTCAAAAAAAGTTCTCCAAGTCTGCGCGCGTGTTTGATGTATTGGGTGGTAGGGAAGAAAAGGAATTAACTCTCTCTCTCTCTCTCTCTCTAAACAAATTCTTTGAAATGAGTAAAAGCTTAGCAAATACTGTCAAGGTCCTTTTATTGCATTCCCAAGACTTTGGAATAATTTTATGGACAGCAGTGCGCAGAAAAGATCTTACTTCGAAAAGACGTATATATACGTTCGGGGCAATTAACTCTTTAACTGAATGAGACATTTATATACGCCGGTGGCACTTGAGAAGATAAAGTTGTATTGTAGCTTTAGCGTCAAAGTATAGTTTATTGAATTCTATGCATTGTTATTGCATAGAGGGGGGCGAGGAATAGGATTGTTGAATATTGGGTTCACAAATACTGAAAGTTTGAGAAGCACTGATATATATAGAGAGAGTGTGAGCTAAAATAGTAGAAATTTTTTTTTGAGAAAGAATTTCATGTTCGTACCTCTTTTTTAAAACGGTTGAGGATTTAGTATGTGTGCAGATGTATATGCACACACAATTCTAAGTATGGTGTAATACTAAGTCTTACATTGTAATGGGAACAGAGATGATATCGGCTTTTTTGGATTATCTTTCTATTTTCATTTCTTCTCAAGCAAAAAAATTGCACCTTGTCTTGCATGTTTCTTTATAAAATATTTTCAAGAATCTAAATTCCTGCCTTCACCACAAAGAATATCCTGGATGAGAAGTATATCAATACCATGGACAAACTACACCTCTTAAAAACCCTAGCACTAATAATCTCACTATAAGAATTAAAAGTATGTGCAAATCAATTATACAGGAAGGAGAAACATCAGTGCCTGTGTGTTCATCGTACGGCTAACCGGTTGCGGCTAGCTTTCGGTAGCCTGTAGAGAACGGGCAAATCAGTTAAGGGGTTAAAGTATTTCTGCCTTTCTACACGGTGAGGAGGAAGGAATGCCCAAAGGAACCGAGCTTAACCGAAAAGGGCTTAGAGCTACAAACCGATCCCTCGGGAAACAACCACTCCACGTCCAGACATTATTGAAAAAAAAATCAAAGTTTACATTTTATAAACATTAGAAGACAGTAAAATGACAGAATACAAATTTAAAGGTAACTACACTATATACATACATGCGTGAACGTAATACAAATATACAAAGCAAATATAATAAAAAATTATAACATAAGGAGTATAAGAGTGGCACTATAGCTCGAACTCATGGCCCATTATTGAACGTCCAGGAGTGCTTTAATCATAACCATTAGGTAACCGAGGCCATAGATGTATGTTGGAATGAAAGGAATGCGGTATAAAACATTCGACTTTGACAATTTTGGGATCGGAACACGGGAAAGAAACAAAATTCATTCGATGTGATTTTGAACAAGTTTCATAAAATAAGGGGTTTCATATCTTATACCAGAGGTGGCGAACCTTTATGGATCAACGTGCCATTTTTTCTAAAGAAATGCTTAATGAGGTATAGACGTGACAACAAATAATTTTAATTTTTTATTTTGGGAAAATAAAAAAAACCAAATATAACATCAAAAAATTTCCCTTTATTTACTACAAAAAAAATACGTTTTACTAAATTTGTAGTAAATGTTTCATTTATACTTTAATTAAATTTAAGAACATTGGGTGTGACATGTTGTTGCAGTTTAAATATATATATATATATATATATATATATATATATATAAAATATATATATTTTTGATAAAAAACTTATATTTGGATTGTAAAATGTTACTTTTAGCTGAATGCATGCTGAATTAAAGTCATCTGCCAAACGGTTTCTATAGTGATTCTTTAACGTTATTCATCTCTGAAAATAATCTCTCACAGGCATAGGTAGATGTAAATATGGTTAAAATAGCACGAGCTAGCTTCTTCAAAAGTTAAATGTGTCGGGAATTTTGAATTCCATTTTTCCCAAAAATTTCCCGTTACTGGTGATTATTTATATTGTTTTAATTTTTCTTTTTAAAAACCCAATTTTCCAACTTTTTATTTGTTTAAAAAAAATTTTTTGAACCAATTGAACTAGACTAGAAATTAATAAGTTGCATTTCAAATTCTCCGTTTTTCCAACCAATCAAATTTGGGGGTGGTTAAATTTTTTAAATAATGTCACATCAGGAATTTAAAAAATTTAAGGTTCCCGGGAAATTTTTTTGAACTGAAAAAAATCTCGCTAAAAATTTTTTTTTGATTGAAGAATCAATTATGGAAATAAATTATTCAATAACTATATCTTTGTCTGTAGTTTCCCCGTTCTTTTTAACCCTTTGAAATTGTTTTCGTTTGGGGCCTTTTGTAAAATATAGTTTTAAAATGAAACCCGTTTTATCGGTGAAAGGGCCCAAAAAATTGTGCTGGTGTCCCTCAAGGCAAAAGTGCCAAATGGGTTTGCCCTCCCTGTCTTATACGATCTGGTAAAATAAAAATTAACAAAATAATGAATTTTAAAATAAAACATAAAATAAAGAATAATTATGCTCAAGCTTATTTTAATATGTACACTAAAAACACTTCTTTATATTTTAATTAAAAGCCTACGTTGCTGAATTGAGTTTCAATTTCACAAAACACATCTAAAAATAAATAAAACCTGGGGAAAAAAATTGTTGGAAAAATTGGGTCATTCCCAAAATTTGAATCACCACAATCATGTGTAAAATACTCATTCACAATCTCTCAAATCCGTTTTCATATTTAAGTTTAAATGAGTTTACTAACACTGTGCTCACAATCCAGTTAATGAGTTTATTAAGGATTATGTAGTTTCACTTTAAATACTTTCACGGTTAGAATTAACTCAGGTAAATGTTGAATTAACTCATTTAAGCGAAACTATGCATTTGCATGCAATCGGTAGAGCTGCAATGAATACTTGATTTTCTATGCATTTTAAATGGTAGCCTTGGGAAATGAATAGTTTTAGAAATCCTTTTTGATTTTGTCATAAAAGTTCTACTTTATGATTTAAATGAGTTTATTTTATTTTTTTTGGGGAGTTTTATTAACTTCTTCCCTGCATTATAAATGCCTTTTTGAGAAAAATTTCAACCCCTTTTCTCTTTCCCCCAAAAAATTTATTTTTAATTATTACAATTTTTAAAAACTTTAAAAAGGATGGCGCATGTGGGTAAACCCTTTAAATTGGCAAGGGTTATCATTCTCTAAATTTTATTATTTATTTTAGTCAAACTCATATTTGTAAATGGAGAATTGTGTAATCGTTGAAAAAAGGGATATATATTCATAACGAACACGTATGACATATGAAAATTCATGATGTAGCATTTACACAATTACTATGTAAAAAACAATTGAATATTGATGTTAAATAATGTATAATATTATTCTATAACATACATTTTCAATTGATTATATATTAATTATGTAACATCGGTTTTTACATGTGCTCTTCGAAAACATCAGTCTGTTAATAAATTTTCCCTACACACTATTAATAAATATTGTATTCGTACTTTCATTACTATTTATTAAAATATATAATGTGTGTACATTGCGTAACAATGATATCGAGTCATTACGTTATGAAGAATAAATTTAGGGAAATTTTTATTGCTAGTTTTTCCCTCTATTATATCTCTGAAAATAACACAGCAAAATAATTTGAATGATTTAATGTGGTTGAAAATTATGACTTATATTTAATATGTAACTTATAATTAAATCTTTAATATTTTTCTCATTTTATGACATGTGACAACATAACATTATTTTGGTCGCATAGCATAAAGCGGGGGAACTAATTATTATTTGATTTAAAAAGTATGTATTAAATACATTTATTGCAATATTTATGCATGTTTTTTAAAAAGATTTTTCTTCTTTTTTAATTTAAAAAATTCAATACATAGAACAAAATGTTTATTTGAATATGACCTTGCTTATATTGAAATAATTGTGATGTAAATACAACTCCTAAAAATAAAAAAAGTATTGCCCATAGACTTTGTATTCATCCTCGAAAAAAGTTCTTGTTTTAAAAGTTAATATTAATTGAATGAAAGAATGGATAGATTACATCCATTAAAATGAGTATGAGCCTAATGATATATACTTTTCAATACATTTGTGATCATTTTGTTTTGTCATAAAATAAATTCACCAATAACTTCTGATGAATAATGCTCAAAATTTTTGTCTCTTAAATTCTTCAAAAATGGGACAATTTTGAAGAATCCATTTTTATTGAAGATGAAATTCACTTTTAAATTAAAATTATACGGATTCAACTTAAATACCATTGATTAAATTGAATTATTTTTTTACAAACGAAATTTTAATTATTGAAAAATATTAATTCATATTCATTATGTGTACCTTTCTCCTTCCACGCTTTTCAAAACAAAATATAATGTTAATTTATAAAATAACATCCCTTTAATAATTATATCAAATTGATTTGACTATCGTAAAATCGGTTAAACTATCATTTTCAATATATCTCGTCATAACAAAAACTTAAAACTGGAAAGTGGTTAAAGATAGCCGAGACACTTTAGCAAGCGATTTCTCCCGTCACTTTTCCTTTATCCAACATGCGTTTCTTCAAAAAATAAATAAATAAAAAGGCGGCAAAGCATACACCTTGATCCATCTTATTTTGATAAAGCAAGCAGATGAGATTTCCCCAATGTCAAGTTTCCTTCTTTTTTCCTGCACCGAGTTCTCCGTATTACTGTCGGACGTGACCATCTATATATAGAGCTCATACCGCCCAGAAAAAGCATGTGCCAACCTATCTCACATTCTGTTACGATGTGGAGGGATTGCCCGTGACCCCGTAAAATTACGTTTGGGGGGAAAAAAACGAACGTAGATATTTTTACTTCGCGATTCGGATAGATAGGTCTGGGCTACTTCGATCCGAGTAGAAAGAATGGATGGGAAATTGGTTGTTGATGGAAAATGTTTTGTTATTTGCCATGTAATCAAAGAGTTACTATTTCTATCTGGATCCATTAAAATCAGAAAAATAATATTGTACATGAAATGTTTTGATGGGTCTATAGTCAGAGTGTGTTTTAGTTTGTCTAAAATAAGAAATGTTTTGATTGGTCTAAAATGAAAACAAAATCCTCCGAAGTGCTGATACGTCTCAAAAAAGCTTCTATAAAGACATCTAATTCCTTTATCTCTGTTCTATTAATCATATCTCTCATTTGCTACATTTTTACTAACATAACAATGTTCACCTGCGAATATCATGCATTTTTCACAAATCCAAGTTTTCATATCAAGCACCGTAACAAAGCAACCCCAAAGGTTAGTTAAAGGAAATGCTTGTGAAAATTATGCAAAAATAATCATTTAAATTGAATTTTAACTTTATTGACTGGGATAAAATTTAAGAATATAAGTGCATTTCTTAATTGGTCCAAGTTGTTCCATTAAGAGTTTTCCAATTATATGAAAAAATGTCCATAATGCGTTTGCATATTAAAAATTTGCATTAATTAGTAAAAATACATACTGTTAACGCATAGTTTTTCTTGAGAATAATCTCATTTCACACCATGATTATTTGTTTAGTGTAAAAAATAAATCAATAATAATTCATAATAGTGATAAAAGTGTTTCATGATTTTCTTCTAAAATTATGATTAAATTCAACTGGTATTTTTTGATCCGGATTAATATATACTAAAAACCAGAAACTGCACAGTGATAAAATTTTTAACAATGTAGGGAATATATGAACAAATTCCATACACATTAATGATGTAAACATGAATATTAAAAAAGTATGCAAAATATCCTCCGACATAAAGAAAATTGTATTTGACTGCATTTCAAGTCGAATACAGATTCGACTAACGACCTAATTCTGACCGAACGACCTAATTCTGACCGAACGACCTAAAAAATTAGAGTTAGAAGTAAATTTTTAAATTGAGAGTACGAATTAAGTAACAAGTTTCTTAGAACAAGTACATTGTAAAATCTAATTGTAAATGTTTAGAAAGTAAATATTATTTCTGATTTTATTGATTTTTAGCATAAATAAACTTTAAGTGACTGTAATATTTGGAATTCATACAGGTGATAACACAGTGTACAGTTTCTCTTCAACTTTTGAATGAAAGCGTTTTTTGTATAAAGATTAGAATATACATTGCTCGACGCGGGATTGGACTAGAAAATCATAAATCAAGAAGGAAATAATGGAACCCCAGTGGCTGAGTGGCAGTGTATCGCGCTTCCACGCCACAGGCTCGGTGTTCAAATCCCGGGATGGGTTAGTTCGACTCAGCCTTTCATCCCTTCATTGGGTCTGTAAATGAGTACCAAGCTTGCTTGGGAACTGAACACTGAGGGTTTCACGTCAGACTGACCACTTGTCTCTGCACATGCACCAAAGCGCCTAAAGCTACGAAAACTTATATAGGCGCAGTAGGCCTTGGCCCTCATGGGCTGTTGCACCACTGAGTTCAGTAAAGAATGAAATATTTATTACACGTTTTGCTTTAATATGTATTTAGTAAATATTTCTGTTCAAATCTACTTTTCCGTTATATTAATTCCATAACTTTCCACAACTAAAAGTAACAATATTTTGATATAAAATATATGCCGCTCTTTTCAATCGATATATCTGTACCCTCTCTCACGATAATGTAGTATATAAAACTTATTAACATTGCATGCGCCAGCGCCGTCGATAACGTATGCTTTATTATTCATCTCAAAAGAAAGGCGTAAATATAAATTAGAAACCAATATTAGTTATTCAATTATTTTATAATTTTAAAAAAAAATCATTTTATATCATCTTTGCAACTTTTCCCTGGGTAATAACTTATATTTATCTGTTTCCTTAAGCATTAAATAGAGTTTTAAAATAATTATCAACTAAAAACTATGCATAAACTTAAATATTTATGGATAGAAATTTTCATTGAATCAATTACGCAAACGTCAAAGTTCCATGTTGTCAATAATTATTTTTCATTAATTATGCATTTATTCTATACTTTGTTCAAAACTGAATTTTCATGCAATAAACTAAAAGGTTTCTCAAATTCTGACTTGAGTTAATTATTTCCAACACGAACGCGAACACATCCACTTAAATTAATTGATAGAGTTAGTTTTTCTACTTTTATAAAAACCCAATGTAACAAAATACTTTTCGTCAGAGCTTATCGTCTTGAAGTTGCAGATGGAAAATAAAATATGTCAATAATTAAAAATTTAATCCTAATAAGTTATATAGCTTCAAAAATATTTTTAATTAGGGTATCCTACTACTTGCGACATCTTTTTTAAAAAAAGAAAAAGAAAATATGGGGTTATTTAGATTTATTTAGTACATTTTAAGAAAAATATGCTAAAAATAAGAAGAGAAAAAGAAATTATTATTACTAAAATGGGAAAAAACTGGTAAAAATTTACAAAAAATTTCATAAACGGGGCCGATTCTGTACAAAAGTTTATGAACGAATTTTCAATTTTTTCATTTTGATATGTTGTCTTGCCATTCATTTTTGAAATGTCCTTCAGGTTAAGAGATATTTAATTTTTGTAGAACTAGTGCGCTTTATCTTAGTTACTATTGCTTAAAAAGGGACCTTGCCTCACATAAGGGACTGTAGCTTTTGTAATAGAACAGTGATTGATAAATCTGAAGGTTTATACACTTCTACTTTTATACAAAACATACACACAAAATTTTAGTTAATTATTTTCAAATTTTTTGAGCAATCACTGTCCCTATTAGAGCATTTAAAAAAAACACGCACATTTCGAGCAAAACACATTTTAAGATATGTGACTACCTTCGAAGCACTTTTTATGAAATATATAAATTTTCAACTAAAACACTTTTTTATTTGAAATAGGGCTTAAAACTAGGAATTCAAGTACAGTTTCCTCAAAATTAAAAATAATTTTGGATATATTGGGAATTTTGAGTGAAATTTTAGTGAAAAATTGCAGTTACGGTAAAGCTTGTATTGAAAATTCTAATTAATATATTTGAATAATATCTATACAGTACATAAATAAATCATTTTCTGTGTTTAGAGCTGTCAGATTTGTAATACTTTTGAAAGTTTTTGAAATATATGTCATTTTTTATGCAAGAACTCAGTTTCTTACAAAAAACTAATGTTATTTTCTCACAAAAAGTGCAATAAAATACATAAATATATACACAGAGATTAAATTATAGTCTAGGCAGGAGATAAAACTAAACAAACATATTCGGAAAATTTTAATTCAATATCTTAAAAAGAAATTTTGTAGTAAACTTTACCGTTAAGCAAGAAATTGAAAAACATAGTTTCTCAGAAAATGCATTTAAAGATTTATATACAGTATAAAAAATGTTCTACTATAATTGCACATTTTTTAAATTCACCATATTTATCGGTAAAGATTTTTTTAGATTCATGCTTAACTAATTTGGACATTTTTTTAACCTTTTTTATTTTCTGGAGAGTTTTATAGACTATAACAATTGTCGTTTTAGGTGAAATTTTGATGAAAAATTGCAGTTACACAAAATTCTAATAAATGTATTCAAATAATATTTATACAGTAAGTGTATAACATCTTGATATGTCTTAGAAATTAAAAAATTTGTAATACTTTTGAAAGTTTTTTAAATATGCCAAATTTTATACAAAAACATGATTTTTTAAAAAGTTAATGACTTTTTTTTAAAAAAAAAGCAATAAACTACATAAATATAAACACAGAGATTAGATTTTGATTCATAACACAGATAGAACTAAATAAAACATGTTTTGAAAATTTGAATTCAATAACTTAAAAATATTTTGTGTAGGGATCTACTTCCGGTTTTGTAAACTCCATTTCCGGTTTACTAATTATACTATAACTTTGCTTCTCTAGATATCGTAGAAACAAAAATAGAGTGTTTTTGGAATCTTAAATGTATGGGCTGTAAAATAAAAACAAAAAAAAAAACTCGAAACTTTTCACTAAAACGGCGAATTTTGGGTAGTCACATACCTTAAAAAGTATGACATTTTGCTTGAAGTAATGACATCTGCCTTTACTAAAAAAACTTGCAGTTTTTGTTCTAGTGAAAGGAAAATAATAAACTTGGTATTTTTATAAATCTAATAAGATCACCTATAAAATAAAATCATAAAATAATTTGTCGATTTGTGGCAAAATTCAAAATTTTAGGGTAGTCGGATACCTTGACTTATGATAGTAAATTTTTGTTGTAGTAGGAGAATTTTTAACAGGTTGCTGGTACTTTGGCTAGGTGGCTGGTAATTGTACTTTATTCCACTGATAATAAAATTTGAAGCAATTTCATCGAATGAAATACAAACTAAGCTTTAAAAATAGCACAGTATTTTTATTTTTTTAAAAAAATTTTTTAATTACTTTTTATATTTTTAATATATTTTTTTTCCATTTGAAGGTCTCTCTCTCTCACTTTCTATCTCTTTACGATATGTTTTTTCACTAACTTCACACAGATTAATTGCCACAGCGTTTTATTACATAGATATTATACTCATAAAATAATAATAAAATTTATGAACGTAAAATATATTCATAAATTCTAAAAAGTATTGAACATAAATAATTGTGAAAAGTCAGGAATTTTTAACCAAAAAAAATATTTGAGCACGATATAAATATTTTTGACATTTTGTGAGATTACAAAACATTGAATAACATCCAAATGATTGGCACGGAAGCGATTATTTTCATTCAAAATTATAGAACTCTTGTCAAATCAATTGAGAACAATTTAATGATGGTCTACTTGTCCTTTACCATTGTCTTGGCATTCATTCATTAAATACTTTAGTGCCTCTAATACAATTATATAAGACCTAAGTTAAAATTTTAGAGTATTTTTGTTTTTACTTTTTTCTGACTGTGTTATTCGGTACATTGTAAAGATTCTGGCAAGTTTCATATATATTTAATTTAAATCACTTAAAATATTTTGACATTTCCTAGTCATCTGTTTCATTAATTTTAGATGTCTCAGCCGCAGACAAATATATTTTTTCAGTCATTTGAAATATGTTCTTGGCATTTCTTTAAGATCTTCATTTGCTATGAGACAAATGCCAAAACATAGTTGCAATATCACATGATCTTGGTATGAATATTCCATTCCTTAGACAATAATATTTTTTTTAAAAAAAACCCATCAGAAATAATTAATTTAAAGAACTCAACGAATATGTTCCAGAAACAAGACGAAAGATACTTTTTATCTATTCTATTTTTTACAGCCTTTAATTTCAGTGCAAAAGAAGTCAGAAAGTATTTCGAGTGACTTTTTTTAATGGGACCGCGTCTAATTATGTATACAGTTCAAGAGTGTGAGTGGAGTGCTGGCGTTGGGCCAGGATTGGATCTCTGCGTCGTTGTTGTTCAGTCTAGACAAGGCGGCATCGTTGAGAAACAAATTAAAGTGGAAAAAAAAAGAGTCTTCCCTGGAGTTGTGTGAAATCAGCGTTTGGTGTTATTGCATTTAGACATGGTTCAGTAATTTTTACGCATTTCTGACACACGCTTTAGTGTGGGTGTGTCATTGCCGGAAGTGAATCTAATAAAAACATGAGTGCTCTGTGGCAACTTACTTCCTTGGTTTGGAAAGTAACCAGAAAATCAGACAGCTTTTTTGATAATGGATGCTAAAAAATGATGTATGTTGGGGTTGTTTTTTTTCTCATTGCCTTCTTTTAACTCGACTGCAGAGAAAACAAGTGTTTATTTTTGTGTAATATGTGGAAATAGTTAAAATTATTTTTTATGATATTCACACAAACGACGATTTATATTTTTACTTTCATTTTTTTCGAAATTTAATCTTGTTAAAAAGAAAAAGGGCATTGTGATCTTGCTTTTGCAATTTCGGTCTCCTTGCGCCTGATTATGTAGTTTTATTTAATTAAAAGACGATTTTATTTATAGATGGGTTTCGTTTTAAAGTAAATGGTTCTCTTCTTGCTTATTGAATTATAACAGTTTTGAAAATGATATGTTTTATAAAAGAACAGCTTAAGAAGTCGTTCATTTTAGTTATATATTCAGTGAATATTATGCCTACATTAAACAGTCTTAAGAAAAAATCATTTTGAGTTAAAATGAAATATATTCCATAAAAATTTCAATAAATTTTAACAGTTTTAATAAAAAAAATTATAAGCAAATGGGCCATTTTATTTCTGCAATTACTTCCATTTTTTTTAAATGTATTTATCGAGTCTCAAATTATAACTTCCTTTAACAAATATTTATTATTAAATATTAAATCAATATTTTTAAATATTGGAATTTAAAATAAAAATTTTAGATTTTTTTTTTAAAAGGGAAAAAAAATTAAAAATACCTTTAAATTAAAAAAAAAATTATAAAAAATTTTTTGCCCCAAAAAATAAAAAAAAACAATTTATTATTAAAAAAAAATTCAAAAAATTTAAAAAATTTTTAAAAAAATATTTAAAAAAAAAATAAAATGTTAAAAAGATAAAGAAATTAAATTGTACTTAAATTTTTAAAATAAAAAATTTTCAAAATTTTTACCCAAATTAAAATAAAAAAAAAAATTTTTTAAAAATTGGAAAAAAAATTATTTAAAAAAAATTTTTTAAAAAAAATTAAATAACCCTTTTTTAAAAATTTTTTCCCTTTTTAAAAAACCTTTAAATAATTTTTTTGTTTTTAAATTTGCCTTTTAAGATAAATTTAATTTTTGGAAAAATTAAAATTTTAATTAAAAATTGAAAAATTACCGGGTTTTTTTTTCAAAAAATTTTTTTAAATTTTTCAAAAAAAATATTTTGCTGTTTTAACTCAGCCCCTTTAAAAGGAATAAATTTTTTGAAATATATACTTAAAAATGGGTTTATCCATTTTTTACGACAACAGGGGGGAAAAAATTTAAAAAACCCAAAATTTTTTCAATTTGTTGTAACTTGAAAAAAAATTTAATTTTTTAAAAAAATAGTTCAAATTTTCTGGAAATCTTAATTTTATATAAGAACACACACCACAAAATATTATTTTTTTGAAGCATTTTTTTAAAAGGAGAACATTTTGAAAAAAAGGTTTTTCTAAGTTAATTTTTTTTCCAAAATATTTTATTTAAATAAAAATTTGTCAAATTTTTCTTAAACAATTTTTTACTGTATTTAATCTAATGACACTAAATATAAAAAATTATCCCTTTATACCTTTTTTAAATCAGGTTCCCAAGTAGTCGGATACCTTAAAAAAAGATATAGGAATTTAAAAAATATGAATGCTGCAGTATTATAAACAAAAGAAATTTAAATCAAAATGGGGCTTAACATTTTTTTTTTAGCCACCTCTTTTTGTTTTTAAAAACTGGGCGGAGCTGAAATGGCCAATGAATGCCCAAATCATTGATAAGTGAATATGCACTAAGTTTCATTTTTCATGAAAATGTAAAACTAGAAAAGATATTTAAAAATAAAAACAAGTAGGGTGAAAAGAAAGTTTAACATTATTTTTTTTATTTTTGTGATTTAAAAACATTTTCCATACAACATTGTCTTCTTTCTAAATCTTAAATATTCTCTTGCTGTGAAACCAGATTTTAACTTTATTTTGAGAATGAGTTAAAATGACAACATAGTTGAAACTGTTATTGGAGAACTTAACATTAATGTGACATTACATTTTATCATGATTATGTCTTCAGTTCGACTATTCTTCGTCGCATCTACTCAACGCATAAGACGTGAGAGCTCTCTTTTTGAGGTTTTTTTCCTTTCAAACTTCTTTTACCGTTGAACAAACAATGTTGATCTTCAAAACAAATGACGAATCGGTTGAAACGATGCCGTTAAATATTTTTTGAAAGAGATCCAAAAAAATTTTTATATTATTTTTTTAAGATTTATTTTAGCATTCCGTATACTTTCTAACTATATTCGAATTAAATTTTTTGATTTAAGAATTTAACTATCAAAAACTTTTGATTTTCGACATTTTTTCCTCATTGCAGACAAAAGTTCTTCTTTCTTTTCCTTTGTCTCAAAATGTTGAAATGTTGAAGCTGCTTTAAATCTTCAATTAAGAAACTTACTAATTTTTTCTCAAGAATCTCTCGACTTTTATTTATGAAATATTTTTATCATTATTAGAGAAGGGGTACTTTTTCCTTGGAAACGTATTTTCGACGATACTTCGTTAAAACCCTAAGATTTTTATCGTAAGAACTTTAAAAATTATGAGTTTTTTTTATGTAACAAGTACATTATGAAGGCAAACATTAGAAGATTGATATTATGTTTAAAACAGAGAAAAGGAGAAATTTACAAAAATTAAATTTTTTTAAAAAATTTTGGTTTTTTAAAAAATTTTGAAAAAAAGGGGTTTTTTTTTTTAAAATTTTTTTTCAATATTTATTCAAACTCCGGTAAATTTTATAAATGCACAAAAAAATTTAACTTTATTTGTGTAATGAATATATCAATATTTTTAAATCCCCTTTTTTATTTAAAACAGAAATAAGAAATATTTATTTAATCCAGGCTTCTCAACTGGGGGGCCCCTGGGGGGCTGATGCCCCTAGAAGGGGGGCCAGCATATTGAAAAGTCGAAAACAAAAGAAAATTTAAAAATATTATTAATTTATTGAAAGAAAAACAAACAAAAATATATTTTTTTTTTTTTGACATAAAAAAAAATTTTTAAAAAACATTTACACTGATATAAAATACACAAAATGTTCAGTATTACAATGTTTTTATCATTAATTTAAAAATACTAGGTTAAGAACAAATTTAATAATTACAAATGCCCCGGGGGCTTGTCATATATAAAATTATATCAAATTAACACTTATATTAATAATATGTAGGGTTTATAAGAAATTTTTTTTAATTGCCGATTGTTACGGATTCTTTTTCCCCAATGCCACCGTTTTGCACGTATGCAGGCATATTGGTGTATTGGGGGGCGGAGGAATAAAAAAACAAATCTTTGAAAAAAATAAATCCTTTCAAACACTTTAAATATTTTATTGATTCCCCCAAAAATTTTTTGGATAGGGGATCAGAAAGATCGTATTTTGGGAAAGACGTATATATAGCCGTTTACCACTGGCTGAGCGAGGTTTATATAGGGAGTGTCACTTAAGAGGTTAAAGTCGTTTGGATCTTTGGGAACAAAGTATCGTATTATCGAATTCAAACATTGTTATTGTGGAGGGGGGGGGATGAAATTATGATTGAATATTGGGTCGCAAGAAAAAGTTTGAGAAGCACTGATTTAAACTATTAAGTATGACTACGTTGGGAACCTTTTATTTTAAAAAGCGCATAAATGGAAAATTTTTTCATGATATTCAGTGCACTTAGATTAGAATACATGCATAAAATTTTTTTAAAAAGACATTTTGACAACAAAAATGTTCTTACATTTTAAAAAAAAATTTAAAATACAATATTTTGGCAAAAAATTAACTTAGAGTAATATTTTTTTCAAAATGTTCTTCTTTTGTGAAAAGTGCTTCTATTATAATAATATTTTGCCTGTATATAGCTCAGACCTCTCTACAGAGGTTCAACTAGAATTTTTGAAATATATAACTTAGAAGTGGGTTTATCCATATTTTATACGACAACAGAGGGGAGCAACTTTAAGAAAAAAAAACGGCGATAATTATTTCAACTTGTAGTAACTCTGAAAATAATGTGAATTTTTCAAAAATTATAGTTGAGCCTCCGTACAGAGGTCTGAGCTGTATGCAGGCAAAAATTATTATAATAGAAGCATTTTTCACAAAAGGAGAACATTTTGAAAAAAGATTATTCTAAGTTAATTTTTTGCCAAAATATTGTATTTAAATAATTTTTTTGTCAGAGTGTTTTAAAAACTATTTTATACGTGTATTCTAATATAAGTGACACTAAATATGAAAATTATGCACTTTTTTAAATTCCCGGTTCCGAACGTAGTCGGATATCTTAAAGTAGCAGTTATGAAAATGTTTTTATTATCCATTAGAAACTCATAAATTAAAATCTAGGTTTTGATGTTGTTTAAATCATTATCTTCATAAAAAAAAAAGTCATCAGAAAAGGTAGAAACCAAACCCGGCGTTCTGTGAAAGTACTGTTTAAAATATCTCTCCATAAGGAAACCCAACAAAAATTCAGGTTAAGGGGAAAAGAGATTCCTAAGAAAAACAATCTTGACTCTCGGATATCTAGCTTTAATCATACCTACGTGAGCCAACCACCGGACACGATTTTGGCTCAAATCCAGAAACTTTTATCGTTCAACTTGTGATACTATTGAGGAGAGAAGAATTTATGAGAGAACACGCGAATGCCTTTTGAATAGTAAGTATATAGGAAAAGGGAACGGAAAATACATTTTAGAAGACGTATGTCTTCCGTAGAGATGTAGGTATAAAACAATTTGGTTGGAAAACGCATACTCTGTTATTTGAAATGGCAATGGTTTAAATCCTGTGGTTTGGTGCATCGATACAGTTTGAAAATTAACGAAATATTAGATATGTAAGGTTGTTTGGATAGATAATTAAAGGGGTAATAATGAGTTTCCCTATTTCTAAAATTAATCAGAATATCTATTTGCAGTTGGAACTCGAAAATTGTGCATTTTGGTTAAAATGTGTTTTGGGTTGTTTTTTTCATCTAAGGGTTTCTTCTCTGTTAATTTTCTCTTGAAACTATTTTAACACAATAATAATCATTTAAAAAACGTAAAATAAGAAAATAACATAATACTTCATTAATTCCAAAAGATCACCGTAAAATTGATCACGCAAAAAGATTATTTTTTAAAAGAACGTGATTCTAGCTCTACAATAAGCTATTCAGTTCAGAACTATAAAAACTGAAGGCCGTTTTTTTTTCCAAATATCTAAGCGTTTTAAAGAATTTTGTATTTATTATCAGTAAATATGATTTTACTTCTCATGAATCTTAATAATTGAATATTATAGAATCAAATAATTATTGAATTTGCAATTTTTGATATGTGCTTGCTGAATGGCTTTCTTATTTAACCCCTTAAGCGATTTGCCCTTACGCAGGGATGGCGAACCGATGGCACGTGACACAATATTTTGGGCACGCCACCGATCAAAACGATTTGCATTTTAGTTCAAAATAACAAAGTTTACGAAGAAGTATTACGAACAAACGCGAGTGATGGGTCGCGGGGTGGTGGTTGATTCTTCAATCAAGGAATTTTCAGCTAGATTTTATCAGTTCAAAGAATTATCGAAAACACTCAAATTTATTATGTACCCTGATGCGATAATATTTCATTTTATAAACTGAACTGGTCCCAATTCAATTGCTTGGAGATTGAGAGTTTGAAATGCAACTCTCTGATTGATTTCCATTCTAGTTCAATATGGATTAAACAAATTTATTGAAACAAAGGAAAAGTTGGAATTGATTGAAACAGAAAGATTAACAAGCAATATAAGTAAAAATGCTTGTAACAAAGATTTTTGAAACATGGAGTTCGATTCCAAATACATTTAACTATTTGAAGAAGACCATACTTTTAGCCACCTATGCCTACGAGTCATTATTTTCAGAGATGAATAACATTAAAGACTCGCTTAGAAACTGTTTGACAAATGACTCCAATTCAGCATGCATTTGCTAAAAAAGTAACATCTTACACAATCCAAAAATAAGTTATTTGTTATCTAATCTGCAACAATAGAAGTCACATTAATGTTACTTTAATTTGAATTACACGTATAACAAAAACATTTACAACTATACAGTACAAAAGGTATATTTTTCGTAGTAAATAAAGAGTTTTGAGTTGTTAGAATTTAGTTTTATTATATTTTCCCAATCATCATAAGTCAAAATTATTTGACAGCACGTCTATACCTAATTAAATACTTTTTTAGAAAAAAAATGGCACGTTGATCCATAAAAGTTCGCCACCCCTGCTGTACGGGCACCGATTTTTTCTCTCTGTCTTTGATATGGCTGTATTTTTAATCCTAATGGTGCGCTAATGTTTTGAAAAGTTGATGCAGTCTGTCTATGGTGATAAAAAAAATGCTTTTCAATTGGCATTTTTTTTTTCTGTGAAGGTGGGAGTTTTTAGTATAGTGTTTAGTTATATGCAGTAAAAAAATTAGCCATTTTTAAAGCGTTTTGGGTAAAAAAAAAATGATCTCTTAAGGGGTTAAGTAAATACATAGATTCCTTCAGTAAGTATTTTTTATCTAATTGCACTTAATTATTTAAGTTTGTGCATGCACATACACACATATATGCGTATATTAATTCGTTTAAAATCTATTCGATTTAATTATTAATAACTCCGATAATTATTTCAAACATTTACTACTAAAAAAAAAAAATGCATGTATTTGTACTATAATCTGAATATTCTATCGTAACAGATATAAGAAAAGTTATATTCAAAGCTTGAAAGTTAGAATAAATATCAGAATAAGAGAAATTATAAGAAAACTGCAATCTTTTTTAGGGTTATATCAATAGGTCTTTTAAAATTTTGAGCTGGAAGCGGTTCTCTTTTTGTGGTGTATTTTATTTATTTTTTTATCTATAAATACCTATATGTGTCTTCTATTTTAGATTCTATTTTTCCGTTGGTGACACGTTTTGCCTAATTAGACCTTACACATAATGAAATATTTAGTAATGAAACTATACAATTCTTAATGATCAGAACCACATGCAAATTAAAATGTTTACGAACATTCTATTCTTATCAGAATATTCTAATGTTTCGGAACAAAGCCAAGCCGCATAGTTCTATATAAAATCTAATTAGAATACTAATTACGTGAAAATTCGCTTTATGAGGCTATAAGGCATCGGTGCTATTATACATAATAATTATTTCCTCTCCAGACGAGATTGCATTACAATTTCATTTGAATTCGAGAAGCCTGAGCTCTCTCTCTTGCAACTTAATTAGAATTTTCACAATTCAGTTAAAACTGAATAACATTTCTTTGGGCTCTCGAAGCATTTTGTTTCGAGTTTTAATTGATAAAAAGCATGGAAACGGAAAATAGAATTTATAATCAGTAACTCACTAAATTTAAACACAATGTATGATTAACTTAATTCTAGAATATTTTTAACTGTATAACAGTCCTAATATTGTATTAATAACTGGAAGAACGCAATAGTGAAATTTTTACATTAAACAATTCCCAGTTTTATAAACTAAATATATGCCTTAATTTTTTTATTGGAAATTTCTATTTCCATAATTGTTTATGTCGAAATTTATAGATAAAATCAATAATATTAATAACATTAATTTTACCCATATATTATTGATACTATTGATAATGTTAACAACATGATTGAATCAAACAACAACAATGTATCAATACCATTTATATATATTAACATAAACAACCAAAAAACTCTATAACTTTCCTACGGTCTCTGTAAGCTATTAATTCTATAGAAAGGATTCAATGTAAATTACTGAATAATTAAAACGAAACTTAATGCAAATTGTATTGTATCAAGAGAATTCAATACAAGGTTTCATTGAAAATTATCTTTTTCAGTAAAAAAAATAATTTAATTATATAAGCTTCGCTATAATATAAATAATTTTTAATTACTTAATTTTCTGAACCTCCTCAAAAATCATTGTATCATTAAAATAAATGTATTAAAAGCAAGAAAAGAAATTAAAAGGAGAAAAAAAAAATACTGACTATAATTATATCACGGAAGAGAAAATTTGTGATTTTTTTTCCTAGAGAAAAATATTAATTCTTTATTATCAATATATTTGTCTCTAACAATGTGTTGTTTTGCTTTCTAATATCAAGCTCTTTCTCAAAAACAATCATGAATAATATACTCTAAGACACATGAAAGATTCATGAAAAAATGTTTATACAAATTTATAAAAGTTTTTTCCGGAGGCAATGTGTTCTTATACGACTTTTTCATCTTCTATTTGTTAGAGAGAGTGTATTTCGTTACATTGCATTTACTAATGGACAGAAAAAGAAAATCAATTTTTTTTATCTATGTATAAATAACTCGTTTGTTTATTTAATATTCAATTTAAATGTTTGTTTCATTCAAGAAGTTTAATTTTAGCAGAACAACCTAGGACTAGGTTAAGGGTATTATTATTATTATGGGGGTCCCACCTACTCTAAATTATGGAGACCCAGAATAACTGACTCTATCTGAGAATTTGAGAATTCTGAAGTTCTTCCCTTCCGGAATGCATTCCTGTGGCTCCTTTTATCAAGACAATGCCTATCCACCCTGGTCGTAATGTACAAATCTTCTTCAAAGCACATGATAGATTCTGCTTCTTTTATTACGCCCCACGTGCAATATACGCCCCATATTCAACATATAATTCATCCCTCTCCCCTCCCTATCTCATAGAAGCTGATTCAGTGGTCTCGTTCGAATTCCGTTTCCTGCTTGTATTATCCTCTGCAATTTTACCGAGGCTTATAGACCTCTGAACAATTATTAACACAGCAATCAAATTATATACATATTTCAATGCATCTTTATAATACCTTTTATACGCTACACGGAATTTTAGAGGATATTTCTCGGCTCAGATATGATTTATCGTTTTGTAATTCTAATCATTTGCATAACCATTTTGCATTACCTGCAAGTTTTATGTTTCCTTCAATTACCATGCTTCTTTTATGGTGGTGTGATATAAAGAGAACTTCAAATCATTTTTGAAAGGCAAATGTAAAAGCAATTCGTAAAATATGTGTTTGTCACTGTAATAAAAATAAATAAGGATTACTAGAGATTCGTAAAAGTTCTTATACTGTAGAAAATTTTAAACAATTCTGACTATTAAAAAATTAGTCAATGAATCCAAGCGGAATTACGCAAACAGTATCCCCTCCCCCATTCATTTTACTCATTCAGTGGCGTAACGAAAACATTTAGCCCCCCGCACAGGTTTGGAGTCCCCTGAACTCGGTGCCCCTGCGACGCGGTGTTGAGGTGTACGTTACGCCACTGCTCATTGGTTGTTCTGTTCTTACTTCTTTTCATCACTTAACTGTATTCATCTTGTCCATGTGGCAGACTTTCGAGCGAGTTGTTTCATCAGTATATAAATTCTTGTGAAGTAATGTGTGAAAATTATATATATATATTCGCTCTTTAAACTCAATTTTAATACATATACATATATGTAAGCGTAGCCGATGGTCAGGTATTTTTGTTTGTTGGCATATGGTGTTAGGAAAAACTCTTCAGAATTGTGATGCCTTATATTTGATGACAATGACGAAGCAGTCCTTTGAAATGGTAAATCCTGTTTTATTGCCCATTAAACATATAGCGCTCCAACGTAACAAGAAGCAAACACGAAGACACAAAACTAGCTACAGCAGATTAGCACATATTGAAGACGAAGACAAAGAGTATCTACGGGAATCTACGGGAATTTGTGGGGAACTTCAAAAACCCAATCCCGATTTCAATTCTTTTGTGACTTGGCTTTATGTTGAGTTTTCAGGAGGTGTGGAGCATTGCTTTTGGGACGACGGCGGCGGACCGGGTTGGCGGGGTTTAGGCATGGATCTTAATCTGATGGTTTTTTGCAGTGAAGAACGGATGGAAGCAGCCCCTATTGGCTGTTAAGTGAGGATAATGGCTCAAAAAACGGCTGCCCAAGTGGGGAGGGGGGGGGAGGGGAGTTGTGACGAATGTCAGTAGGGGGGGAAAATTTGGGTAGAAAAAAGGGAACCGGGGGTTTTGGAGGCGATCACCCTGCTGCCTAATGAACCCCCGGGGCTGCTGCAGTTTTAAACTTTGTTGGAGGCGCAATGCCCCCCGGGAAAGGGAAAAAAATTTAAAAAAAAAAGATGGCAATAATGCCAATTAAAAATGATTTAAAAACTTTAAATTAATTTTTAAAGGGGAGGATTATAGAGTCTAGAAGAATATTTGGGGGCTTCCTCTTAGTGTAGGCAGTATAATTTTCTAAATTACGCATATTAATATTTTCAGAATTATTAAGTGCATTAAAGAAATTTTTAGCTAAATTTTGGATGTGTGATTTAAAGAAATGTATTTTTAAAGCATTACGAATCTTGTCGTTTCTCGTGTACAAGAGAGAGAGCTCGCTTTTTATACTGAGCAGAGAAGGTCACGTGACTCCTTCCGACAGAAGTCGCGATTGGTCAGAAACTTGCGGACTCCAGTTTCTGACGCAATCTTACTATTCGACTACGATTAAAATCCCGACCATGTGGGCAAACAAGTTAAAATAATTAAATACGTGTCCTAAAGGACTCGACCAAAGAATTAAAAATTTACTGAAAGGACATTAGAGAGGATCATTACATATATATAGAGAGAGAGTTAATTATTCTCTACTACAGAAACAGAAATTATTAGAGAGAGAACACTAAAGATAAAAAAAACATACAAAACAGAAATTAAAATTTAAGAAAGATAACAGAATTTTAAAAATATAGATACTGCACTATTATAAATATATTTCTGACAAGACAGCTCTTATAAATAAAATAATTTATATAAAAGTGAGGTTTAACAAGTTTTCTGGCTAGCTAACCTTCCCATGTTTCTATTAATACTGAGTGAAATCCTATTGTAAAATAACGGATGGAATGATTATCGTTTTAAAGTGTATAATTCAGTTATTTCATAACATAACTAGGTATTTCAGAATTAACTAGACCAGTCAGTTAAAGTATATACTAGATGAAAAATTCCATACTTTACCTAATTCTATGAAATAACTATTGATAGACCGTTAAAGTGAAAAATACATAATTCCAATGCTATTGTTATAACTTAATTGATCATAAATAGCTAAAACCTCTAGAAAAAACAATTCATCCCTACAGCGCAGGGGTACTCAACCTTTCTTCGCACCGGGCCGCATATACACGATAGGTGTTTCACGCGGGCAGCATTCACATGACAGGTATTTTACGCGGGCCACATACCCATGGCAGTTACTTCATGCGAGCTGCAACATTCGAATAGCGAAAAAAGCACACTATAAGATCGAAGCAACATTGACAAACAAAATTGATCAAAACATTAAAACTCATTTTTAGCTTTTATTTTAATACTATATTAACGTTTCAATCAAAAACACAAACACACACACACAAAATTACTTTTATGAATTTTTACTGAGTTATGGGATAATTTTTATTTTCTTCCATGACCAAGCCACTTGCTTACATTCTACTATTAAAAACATTTTATTGCTTTATTGGTAGAATTTCCTGTTAAATTTTTTGCACATTGTTCTCCAATGATAGAATTTCTTAGTGCAATGGTCCATGACCGGGTCACTCAAAAAAGACCGGTGGACTACAGGTTGAATATCACTGCTATAGCGGATTATTAAGTGCTAAATAATAAGAGAAAGCAGATGATATAATTTATTATTACTCATATCACTAACATTAGTTAAAAAGAAAGGGAAAAAAATGCATCAGCTACTGGCACATTTAACTTTTCTGCTCCTTGAACTTCAAGGGTATCATAATGCTGAAGTAACCAATAGTCACTTAATATTTTTTCTATGTTGTTTTAGCACTTTTTACTTCTAATAATTTTTCACGAGCAAGCGCAGCACTTTCTCTCTCTCTCTTTGTTCAACACACACGCTTATTTAATAAAGAATCAAATCTCTTGCAATGAATCTTTCGTATTCACAGGTTAGTTCTCCATTCCTGCAGAAATCATTGCTTGAAAATAGGCTGCAAAAATATTTGTTAATAATCTACAATGTAAAACGCAACATAAATACACCGGCTAAATACTATGTTTAAAAGCACGGAATAAAGGGTATACACACACACGTCATTACAAAGCAGCTATAAGGGGTTCAAAACTGACTAAAAGCAGCTAGAACCTGTTCAAACAGCTGTCGATTGCCATATTTCATACTTTAACGATCAAGTAATCATTATTCTATAGAATACCTAGTTAAATCATAGAATTCAATAATTTTATATACTTTAACTGACTCATCCAGTTATTTCATGAAATACCTAGTTATACTATAAAATAACGGATTTCACACTTTAACGGTAACATATATGTAAAGAGTGGAGGTACTAGATCACAAAATCTACTAATGATAAAAATTCGTTCTTTGGTTAAAGGTGAAAATGGAACGTTGAATAATCCGTTACATATTATTAAATACTTACAATATGTACTTATTATTTGTATTTTTATTCTCTTTTATGAATTCATTAGATCTTACCAAGCTATACCAAAAATAATACAAAGTACTGAAAACGAATATTCGAATACTAGAAACAAATATTTTTCCCTCCGAAGAAATAAAAACCATTTTTAAAGGTACTCTTCTTCTGATGATTTTCTTTTTACCATTAATAAATAACTATAAAATGTCTTCTTCTAAAAGAAGGCCGTGAGAGAAATGGCAATATAAATCATTCCTTTTAGTTTATCCAGAAATGGCATCGATAGTCTACTGCTGTTGTCATGGGAGCAATACGTATAAACAAAGACGTCACACCAGTCCAGCTTAGCTTTGTTCTATTGAAAAATGCACGCAGTGGTCTACCAAACACTTTTCCCCTTTTCGGGAAAGAAAGATCTGACTTTCACTTTCGATCGGTCGATCGTCACCTAGCGAAGGATATAAGAGAAAATTATCCCTCCGTCTGGAAAATATTGGGTTACTAATAGTTTAAATATTGATCTTTCACTTTCGCGTGTAGAGCTACTTTTTTTTTTAAAAAAAAAGATATTGATTTTGTTATTTGAAGATAAAAGTATTTTAGGAGAGTTTAATTTCTTCCATTTTCCATTCTTTTAAATTAAAAAAAATTTAACAAAAAATTAAATATAAAAAAATTTGAATCAAAATGTAATTGAAGTGAATATTTTTTAAACATTTTTCTTTTTCTACATTTCATTTGTTGAAACATTTTGCCGTACTTCCCTTGAGCTTAAGGTATCCGACTACGTTCGGAACCGCGATTTTTCAAAAGCGTATAAATGGATCCTTTTCATGATTTTTAGTGTCACTCAGATTAAAATACATGTATAAAATTGTTTTAAGAACATTTTGACAAAAAAAAAGTGATTTAAATAATAAGTATTTGGCAAAAAATTAACTTAGAATACCTTTTCAAGTGTTCTCTTTTTGAGAAAAATACTTCTAATATAATAATATTTTGCCTGTCTATAGCTGAGACCTCTGTACAGAGGCTCAACTAGAATTTTTGAAATATATAACTTAGAAGTGGGTTTATCCCTGTTTTACAACAACAGAGGTGAAAATTTTTTTAAAAAAAAGCCGATCATTATTTCAATGGGTTGTAACTCTAAAAATAATGTGAATTTTTC
The DNA here is from genome assembly GCA_019973955.1 of Trichonephila inaurata madagascariensis. NCBI lineage: Eukaryota > Metazoa > Arthropoda > Arachnida > Araneae > Nephilidae > Trichonephila > Trichonephila inaurata. The sequence continues at coordinate 47,668 of BMAV01004794.1, forward strand.
AAGAATCATAGTTGAGCTCTGTACAGAGTGTCTGAGCTATATATATAGGCAAAATATTATTATAATAGAAGATTTTTCACAAAAAGGAGAAACATTTTGAAAAAAAAGTTTATTCTAAGTGAATTTTTTGCCGAAATATTGTATTTAAATAATTTTTTGTCAAAATGTTCTTAAAACAATTTTATGCATGTATTCTAATCTGGAGGACACTAAATATCATGAAATAGTCCATTTATGTTTCTAAATCACGGGTCCCTTTGAACGTAGTCGGATACCTTAAGGTAACGTTCGGAGATAAGTCTTCTAAAATGCCGTGCTATTGGTAATTTCATGTAATTTTTTTTTTTGTGCTTATGACTAAATGAAAAAAAACAATCAGAACTTGCATGACAATTTTAACTAATTAAAATGAGGTATACATAAAATTTAATGAAAATTATACTGAATTTCAGAACACTCTACCTGGAATTCAAAGTCATATATTTAAATTATTTTTTTCGCAACACATTTAGGCATTGAACTAAAATCTAAAATATATTTAAAATTACTAAAAAGTCTTAAAAGCCTAAAAGATAAAAACATCTCAATAAATTTTTCATTTGTTCGTGGACACACGAGCGATCTTGGAAACGAGCGGGCCGATTGGCTTGCAAAGTCTGCAACCAAGCGCGAAATTAACATTACCGTTAATATTATTAAAACATTTTACAGAAGATTATGAAAGAAAGAATGGTAATGTCTTGGAACCAATAATATATCATTTCAAATAAAGGGAGCTTAACGAAGAAATTTTTTCCAACCATTAATGAGAGACTAGCTGCCATCATTTTTATACTAATCATAAAATAACCCAATTTCCAACTGGTCATGACAACTTTAAAGGCTACTTGAACAAATTTAATTTAGTTCCGTCATCTTTCTGTGATTTTGATATTGGTGGTGAGGAAAATGTAGAACATGTGCTCCTTACGTGTTCCAAATTTGAAAGAGAACAAAACTATTTGTGACTTGCTTTCAAGAGACTCGATATAAATTGGCCTTCGAATCTTCAACAACTTCCAGAAGTGCTTTTGAAAAGTTCAGTAAATTTATTGTAAATATTTGAAATCTTTCATGATTATTAAGATATGACTGTACCATTGGTGTTAGAGCTAAATCCTTAATTAATTGCCTTTATCATACATTAAATATCATATATACAAAGTATGAAAGAAATACATTCATAAATATTTGAGATATCAGCTTTAAATAACATAACAATCAGAAAGTAACAATCTTCATAAAAGGCACTTAAAGATTTAGTTCTTATTTTACTAAAATAATGTTTGATAGCATATATTTAAAATTCACCTCTTTTATAGCATGGGCATTCCTCGTTCTTTATCTTATGAGTTCTTTTCCTTCTGGCTGCTCGATATTTTTCCTACACAAAATGGCAAATATAAAAAAAATTTTGAATTACTGTCAAACATTTATTTAGAAACATAGGCAGATATCTTAATTGAAATTATTCGCTATTATTTTTTTACTGACTGGTACAAAGCTTTTGTTATTTGGGTTCCATAACTGACTCTGCTAATCATATTGATGTTGAATCTAAAAAGTGAATATTGTCAACAAATACATGTTTCAACGGTCTTCGAACCTTCTTTAGATCATCAAACATAAAGAAAAATGCAAAATTACGATTATACAAAACTATTATACGTTCAGTCCTGCATTATGCTTCTGAGACTTGGACCCTCTCAAAGAGAGAAGAGGTCAACATTGCCATTTTGAGATAAAGATCATACGAACCATTTTGTGGAATTATAGAAAAAGAGAACAAGTGCCGAAATTTACAAAATGTATAAGAACATTGATGTATAAAATTCACCAAATTAAGTAGAATTAGATTTGAAGGACATATTTGCCACTTGGATTCTACTAGCCCAACATAGAAGATCTTCAAACATAAACTTATGGGTATAGAAAATAAAACTTTAGAACGACCAAGACTTCGATGCCTGGACTCCATTAAAACTGATTTCAAGACCATGCGGGTATGGAACTGGCAGAAACTGGTGACTGCTTGCAAAAATGTTCTAGAGCTCCACCCGAGGTTGTTGAGCCCACGATCATGATGATGATTTTTATACTTCAAATATATCATTTTTACACACGCATCGTTGTTTAGGCAAGAATTAACAAATCGGTATCTTATATCATTAAATGCGACAAAATATTTTTCTTAAATCAGAAATAGGCATGATTTCAAAAGTTGCATTAAATACATAATAAACTTTGAACTATATTATTTGAATTCTGAAAAATTTATAGGAATATTTTTTTATAAATTGTACGTCATGAGAAAGTATTTATAATAAAGTTAATTTTTGACCTTTTAAAGGTTTTTCATCCATGATAAGTATTATTAATGCATGAAACCTCATAAAATTTCAAAATAATCAAAACCATAAACTTAAATTTCCAAAAACAGAATAAGAAGATTTTAACTAAGAAAATCCACAAAAACTTAAAATACTTTTATTCAAAAAGAAATCTGAGCTCTCTTTTTTAAAAAATTCTTCCTATTTTTTTAAAAAAGTATCAACACATCTTTGCTCAGAAAAATAAAAAAAATATGTCTAGAAACTCAAAAGAGAGGGAGAAAAAATATTTAGATGAAGTTCTTCATTTTGTCAAAAACTAGCAATGAAAGGTATCATCAATTTTCGTCTCAACCATCATCAATTCATTGCTATACTATGTTTTTTTAATACTTTTGTCACTGAGAAATGATAGAGCATCATAAAGTAGATCACGATGTGTTTTATCTACCTACGAAGAAAAAAAGTTATTATGGAAAAAATACTCAAGATTTCCCTCTTCTGATAAAATGTCCCTCAAAAGTTTAAAGAATATTATTACAAGTAGAGATAACTTTCTTTTTCAAATTTGTTACAAAATTATACATAATTTAAAAAATAAATAAAGGTTAATTTTTTAAAAAAAAAGTACGTTAAGTATTTTACTTATACTTTTATTTTACGAAGTCAAGCACAAATAAAATAAAATACCTATAGAGATATTTTTTGATGAATAAAATAAAATTTTCAAAGATAAAGTCACTTCACAGTCGTAGGATATAAAGCTTTTAATTTTAATATAGGTATAAATATTTTGAATTACTGTAAATATAAAACAATCAGTGCAGTAACGTACATCCCAGCAAACCCCGCTGTTGCGCCCGCTATGTAAAGCGAACTGTTGTAAGAAAAGGACTGTGAGAACCGTTGAAAGGAATTGAACTGAACAGACATGTAACGAAGCGAACGAGACGGAATGCGTTATATAGCGTTTTGTAGAAAATAGTTTTTAGTCTAGAAATTATGCTTGTAAATAAATCTTAGTTGTCTACCAAAATAAACCTCTTTGCTGTCAACTTCATGAAAGTCACTCATTTAATTAATAACAATCACATGGATCTACTAAGAATACCACAGTACCTACATTGCGGGTAGCCCAGGATTCTAGGAGCCCCAAACCCCGACTGACGCCAAATACGTTCCTTTTGTAAAATCCGAATTGGGGGCCCCAAACCTGACCTTGCAGGGGAAGCCTACTGTTTTCCGTTAAGCCACTGAAAACAGTAGTCTTGTTTTGTTTTTATTTCATAAAAATTTATTTCTGTTTGAACTAAAATGTCTACACATTTACTGCTTTATATATTAAGAGCCGCTATTTCTCGCTTTGCTGGATAATTAACGACGTAAAAATATATACATTATTCAATTCCTAGTATTAGCTTCACACTCTCTATATTTTATTTATTTATCTTGGTGGAATTTTCAATCGTTAATAAAATACATTTTAAATGCTCAATTGAGCTGAAATTTTATATACATGATTATTTTGGATGACAATACAATAATTTAATTATAAATAATAAAAATTATTTGATTAAAACTAATTATTTAAAGAATTACAAATACACACAGCCACGTTGGCATCATTTTTGGCGACTTAGCGACCCTTTTGGCGATTTGTGTCAAAAATTGAAAAGGTTTTTTCTCAAGTTTTAAAGCATTCAGTTGAACTGAAATTTTTTATACACGATTGTTTTGGATGACAATACGATACTTTAATTATATTTAATAAAAATTAATTACCACTTAATGTTGTGATTCTGTCTTATGTATATACATATTTATATTAATTGTAACTATTTAATAAAAAGTAGCTAAAATAAAATTTTTCTTTGTAGATCTAAGTAGGAATTGACTTAATTTTTTTATATTACTTGTTTTTAGATTGTTATCTAAGTCCAACAACGATCCTTCGATTAATTGAAAAATACTCACATAGACCTCACTTCTTGATTTGAAAAGGACAGAACTTGAATTTCTAAAATAATATATTTATCATTTACATCCTCCATCAATAGCATCCTCCTTATAGTCCATTTCCTCAAGCACCATTTTTAGGTAATCTCTACTTATTAAAAGAAACAAGCCTGCCAAATTCCAAATCTGTAAGTCTAATTGTTCAGAAATGGAAATTTTTTATATCGCTCCCCTAACCCCTCTTGAGAGTTGGTTTCCATAAAACCCATTCTTAGTGGATCTCTACATTAAATAAAATATTCCAGTCAAATTTCAAGGTAATCGGTCTAATATTTCTGGGGATCTCGTGATGAGTGTTTGAGTGATCGTTTTCCCCTATATATATAGATTTACTGTATACATAACCTATATAAATAGGACTGTATATACAAATCTACAGTAATTCATAAATCTCTATTTATATACCGTATACAGTATATGCTTTATTGTATATATTTTATTACATCATATATTATTTACAACATTGCATATTATTTGATATATCATATATATTATTTACTACACTATATATATTATTTGATGCATCATATACTATCTATTAAGTTTACTGTACTGAATAAATATTTAATACACAGTGAAATGCGCTATATACAGTGAAATACGTTTAACGCGAAAACGGTTAAGACAAAATATCGGTTAAAACTAAATAATACAACGATCCTGACAAACTACTGTGTATTTTCACGCATTTTTCTTCTCTTAACACGAACTTAAAGTCACTTAACACGAAAAGATTTCCCTTATGGGAATGATCAGAGAGAAACTTTTGAAATGTATGAGAAAGTTTCTGTATTATTGGAACTACTGCATCATCGGAAAAATTCGTTGTAATACCTCTTGAAAATGTGTGTACAGCCCCAATTTTATGACAGACAAAGACATTTTGGAGTGTTCAAATCTCAAAAAATATCACTGATGTAGATTCAGATGACAAAAATGAAATGAATAATGCAGCTATTTTCCCACGTCATGAGAGTCGAAATGAGGAACTTCATGACAAGTGAGCTCAGTTGTTTGGGCTCACTTTCTAATGGTGAAATGAATAAAAAATGGACAACATTGAACAATTTGATGCTAAAAAAGAAAGTGCAAAGAAAAATATCATGAGTTTCCGAAATCGCAATAAATGTTTTGCTTTTCAAAACACTTGTAAATTTTGTATTAAATTTCATTAAGATCTTGAGAATGTCTTTGTTTCATTAGTTTTTATTAAATGCATGTATATATACATATCTATGAAAATAAAATGCATTCTAATTAACTGGAATCTTGTTGAATATATGTTTTTCTTTCTTGCAATATCCATTAACAAGAAATTCTTTTAACAAAATATATACAGTCGAACCTCCATATTACGAACCTCTATATTGCGAATTTTTCTATATAATGAACTTTTTCCTGGAACCAAGAACATTTCACAATTTTCTTCGTAAAATAACCTCCCAATAGCGAAGTGCATTTTCTATAAAACGAAATTTTTCTCTTATGATTCAAATTTTTTTCTCCCCTTTTTTAAAGTATTTCTGAACATTTCAAGTTATTCTTTCTTTCAACTCATTTTATGGTGGTCATAAATCTTGAACTGGTTTTATTAGGTCCTAGCTCGCCGAGAGCAATTAAATTCTGTGTGTTTTATCCAAAAGTGCAACCTTTAACCCCCATCGTCCAGTTCACTGGAAATATCTTCGATATCCCTTTCACCCTCATTGAGTTGTCTCGTGTCACCGTGTTTTTGAACTAGTTTCCGTTCATTGGTAGTGTTGATCAGTCGTGCTGGTGACTTCGTTTCTTGTAGCTTGAAATTGTCGAAACGTGGGCTAGAACATCAAAGAAAAAAATTAATTTTTCAAGAAGTGGATAAAGGCGGCAAGAAACTTTCCTTGCATTTTCTCTTTCTTTCTTTTTGATAGGTAAAATATATAAAAAAAAATTATTAATTTACAAAAAGGTGCGAATAATTACTTTTTTTTTAAATATACAGTGTTTATGAATTTAAAACTTGTTTTGTGTGGTTTATAAAGAAGATTGAAAGATGAACCTCTATATAACGAATTTTCCATATAACGAACTTTTTTTTCGAGATTTAGCGACTTCGTCATATAGAGGTCCGACTTTATATATATTTCAGTCTCCTCAGTTTCCTGTTAAACGATTTTAACTGTATACTATAAGGCTAAACGGCGTATATTTTAATTAGAACACCAAATTCTTTTATGAAGAAAAAAAAATAATAATAGCGCCCGTACGAACGCTACTGAAAGGAAATTAACGAAGAAAATGTCTTTTCATTGCTGTCGCTCCGGTGTATCTTTTTCAACGTAGTCACTCAGCAGAATTTATTACAGCACCATCAGCGAGATAGCAGAAAACCTGAGAAAATACGAGCAAAAAATGAAAGAGATATATGAGCCGCGTTGAAAACACTATTTTTTATACAAAAAGGGGGAAAAGGTTATTTTTTGCCAAGGCTGTACTTTGACGCAAGGATGAAACAAAAACATGAATGAGGAAGCATTCTCTGACGCTAGAATGTAACAGAAAATATGAATGAAAAAGCATCTCACTAAACCAGATATACTTCAAATATTATATTATTAAGTTAAAATAATGTGAGTCTCAGCTCATAAATTTCTCTTCGTTTAAGCATGTTTTCCGTAATCAAAAATGATTTATTCCATGATGCATGTATTTTTTAAGCATTTTGAGCTTCTTGCTTTTTCAATGCCTTAATTTACTTTTTGAACACAGCATAAACAAAAAACTTGTTTTTGCTTTAAATTATGGTAGCAATTAAACACTCATTGTCAGTTATTTTGTATAAATGTATGATCACATATATGACGAACTAGTATTTAATTTTCCATTACAACTTGTACGCTTAAATTCCCAAATGACTATTTGTTCATATAAATTGAATTCGAATTATCATAAAATTCCTCTACATGAATGAGTTTCTGTTAAATATATATATGAATGTACATTGAAAATTTCAGAGATATATATTAATTTGATATAATAATCATGAAAAAAAAAATATTTTCATAAATGTGAGTTTAATAATATGTTTATTATTCCAAAAAGGTTGAATATGTGTGTATAATGCAAATACAGATAAGTAAATAAAAATCTTCAAAAATCGAAAAAATTTTGTCTACCGAACTTAAAATTTTTAATAATTAACTCCTAACACTATAAGCCAGTGACTCTAAAACTGGGGTCCGCGGACCCCAGGGGTCCTCAGCTCTTCTTTAGGGGGTCCATGGGCTCTCTTTTAATGTAAAGATTCCCTCTTTCACAGACTCTGAAAGGCCTCGTGGGAAAATTAAAAGATGTGTGTCAAACTAGACTAGACCACTTAATTTACTAAACTGTACTAAAATATGTATTTAAATCAAGAATATTGATTCAATTAATATTAAATTATTATATCGTAAAGTTTTTAATTAAATGTTTGCTGTTTACTCCAGTTAAAAATGTCTATGTAAGTAGCAGAATCAGTCTTAAGGTTATTGAGGAGTTTTTAAACCAGTTAGCAGTATAGAGTCATGGAGGAGTGTTCAAAATCTTGGGAGGTCCTTGATGTCAAGCTGATACATAAAGGGAGATTAGGGTGCATTATTCTTGTTCATGTTCTATTTTTCTTTTTATGTGTACTAAATTATTGTTATTCTAAATGAGTAAATGTCATAAATTACAAGAATTATCCTTTAAAATTTTAAAAACTTAGGCGAGAAAATCTAATTTTAAAAATAAAAATAATAATTGAACAAATTACGATAACGATATTCATTTTGTTCCCATGCACATGTTAAAATTAATTATCAGTATTTTAATGAGTAGTGTGAAATGGTGTTCACTTTTATGATCCACAACAAATTCATCGCAAAGGGTTTTTAAAAAATTATTTTAATCAAAAGAAAAAGTTATTCATTTGTTTCAAAATAAAAATTTCCCACATATTCCTGATTTCTTGATGTTACTACTCTTCACAACTTTTGTGCCTACATTAAAACTCGTATTTCTGTTAAAGAAAAAACAAGTTATTTTACGTCAAGTATGTTGTCTTTTCATGTAATAAATGAAACGTATTAAATATGTGTTTAATATACAGAAGGGGGACAATATCTACAAGCAAAAACAAATATTTAAAAACAGGATTCGCACTATGTAACATGTTCCGCACGTTTTGGAAATACTTTCATTCCAACACAGAAACTACGAAATTTTATCACGCATTTTTTTAATCATTAAAATATCTATGCAAACTTTATCTTTGAATACTGGAACTGATATTCTAAGTAGTTATACTTTATATAGAAATAAAGATTGCATAAGAATGTAGGAAACACTAAAATAATATGGTTTAAAAGGTCTAAATATGACTTTAAAACTGATTAACAATAACGTTACATGCAAACAAGTTTCTTGTGAGATCCAAATAGTAATAAATTAATTTCTGCATTAAATTATCTAATTCACTTACCATTTGCAAATGTGAAGATTTTTAAAAAATATATAATAATGAAAAATAGTTCAACTTTGAAAGGGTGCATTCTTTTGAAAAGAGAACATTGAATATAAAGTTTATGAATATGTAATAAATACATACGTACATTGTATTAAACAAAAAATATGATTTCTCATAAGCAGAATCCTTCAATAGCATTTATAATAAAATAAAAATCTTGAACATGAAAACGTTTGCTAAATTTTAACAAAGAAATAGTGAAATTTCATATCTAAGACCAAATATAATATAACCAAGCACTTAATCATATTAAAACCATATGAATAATATATTAACTATGAGTTATCTAACACAGCGCATATAATGGAATGAATACTAAAACAAATAATTGTATATGAATAATGTATAAATCTTTCGTCAGATATAAATAAAAGAAACTAATGTATTATCCCTTTCTCTTTTTTTCTGTTCGCTGATCTGAGATATAATCAAAATATTTTTTTTTCTCTCTGATGCAAAAACAAAAGCAAATACAAAACTGTTTGCCAAAAAAATTATTTTTTCGCTTAGTTTTTATGTTAAATGAAGAATGCAAATGATAAACAGTTTCATATGGACAGTTACTTTGAAGCGGTAGATAAATGGTAGCTTATTTTGCATAGTTGAAGTTTTTTGGTGCATGGTTAACATATTTCTTTGTTGACTCTTTTTTAACCAATTTTATAATTAAAAAGTCAAAAGTCAAGATAAAAAGGTATTAAGACAAAAAAAAGTCATACGTTTTTCATATAAAAAACACAACAGAATTATTAATTAGTATATTAGATATTTTTATGTGAAATATAATAAATACTAAAACAGACATATAATTTTTAAACTCGTCTCATAGTTTTTATAAAATTATTTAATTTAGACGAATTTGCTAAGATACAACTGTGTGTGTGTGTTTTATATCACTGCTTAAGATACCAATCATACTGATAAAATTTATCAATAGACTTGGTATCTAAAACTGATCGTTCTTTTTTTTTTACTTTTAAAATTTATGCTTAAAATAATTCATACTAACAACGTGAATGTTTTATAAACTGCATATATCATCCATTTGTTTGATTTTATGTTATTTTTAAATTAAAACGTTAGAGATATTTTTAAATGTAAGTTTAAAATATAAGGGTTAAAACCATAATTTTGAAACATCTATTGCTCTTGTTTCCAATTTGCAGACTGGATATTCATTGAAATGTGCTTCAAAGAATATTCATTGAAATATGCATCAAAGAATATTCATTGAAACATGCTTTATCGAAAAATACATTATATATTTACTTTACTCCACAATTCAGTAATTTTTTCAATAAAAAATATAAATTTCCCTTATTTATTTAATTATGAATCAAATTTTGTATATAGTATACTTTAATTGAAATAAGCTGTCGCCTCGGTGGCTTAGAGGTAGCGTGCACGCTTTTTAAGCCCAAGGTTTGGGATTTGATCCCGGCTGGAGTTGATAGGTTTTCTGGATGCAAAAATCGTGCGCACACATGCCAAATGATTATGTAGTATGTAAAATATCCCTTGCGTATCAATTTGACTCTGGTGCTTTCGGCAAAATTAAATCACGACAATATTTAGCACCCGATAAGACCTTGAATTAAAATTAATTCAGGTGTTCAAATTTAGTAGAAAGGATCGCTCCAAGATGGTGCCATCATGTGTTGTGAATTATATGGACCTGGTGATCTGAGTGGGTGGAGCGTAGCTGTCACCACTCTCAGACCCCACGTGGTCTGTCTCGACGAAAACCATATGTAACGGAATCTACCTAACTCGGAATCTTTGCTTCGGCATAACTAAGTGTGCTGTTGTTTACTAGGATTTTTCTCTCGAATATATTTCAGTCTAATATTTTAACTTGATATTTAATTTGTTCAAGATTATTAAGTTTATTATTGTTATCAATAAATCCAGGAAAAGACAAACGTGGACATTAGAATTATTTTAATAACACCACACACACGCATTCAGTATTTATTACCGTGAAAGGGCTCTCATATTTGTGGCCGTGTCTGCCAAGGCTTATAGTTGCCAATATGCAGCCCATTAGGGGGGCAAACGAAATAGGTATCATCCTTGTTATCATTCTCTATTGCCATTTACTTTATTTTAAGGGAAGTAGGAAACCTCTCTCTCTCTATATATATACCGACAATGTGTTAAATTGGCTGTTTTCGATGTACCTTTTCACAAAATCTGTTATATGTACATGTTTGAAATTTTTCATACAATTAAAGTACACCTTTCTTATTATACTGAAATGAGCTTTTAGCTAATTTTGAATTTTTTCATAATTTATAAAATATTTTATCGAACATAGGGAAATTTGACCCATTTTTCACATAAAAAAATTTGTAAAAATAAACTTTTGAGTTTTTTACAAAAAGCTCATTTCAGTATATATTAGCCCTCATAATAAATATACCATAAAAAATTTACATACCTGTGAACAGTAGTTTTTCAGAAAAGGTACATCGAACTTCAAAATTAACATTTTGAGATAAATTGATTTTAATGTATACATTGAGACTTCTAATCGGCTAGTAAATAAAAAATAAGAGGCTCAATTTACCATAAAAGATACATGCTTTGGTTTATATTAGACATTCAACTTCTAAGCAAAAACGAATTACTTTGTTTACATTTTTCGCGCCATTCAAATGGCCGTGGTCCAATTTCAACGATTATTTAACAAGTAATATAAAAAAATTTTAACTCAATTCCTACTTAGATCAACAAAGAAAAATTTATTTTAGCTACTTTTTATTAAATAGTTACAATTAATATAACAATGTATATACATATGACAGAATCACAGCATTAAGTAGTAATTAATTTTTATTAATTATCATTAAAGTATTATATTGTCATCCAAATAATCATATATAAAATTTCAGTTCATTTGAATGATTTAAAACGTGAGAAAAAAAAATCTTTTAAAATTTTGACCCAAGTTGCTAAAAATGAAACCAACGTGGCAGTATCTGCAATTGTTTAAATAATTAGTTTCAGTCAATTAATTTTAGTTAATTATAATTAAATTATCGTATTTTTACCCAAAACAATAGTGTATAGAAAATTTCAGCTCAAATGAACGCTTTAAAATGTGAGAAAAAAAACATTTTCTAGTTTTAACACAAGTCGCCAAAATGGTCGCTAAGTTGCCAAAACTGATGCCAACGTGGCTGTATTTGTAATTATTTCAATAATTATTTTTAATCAATTAGTTTTTATTAATTATAATTAAATTACTGTATTGTCACCCAAAATAATCATGTATATAAAATCGCAGCTCAACTGAGCGCTTTAAAATGTATTTTATTAACGATTGAAAATTCCACAGAGATAAACAAATATATAGAGAACGGGAGCTAATAGTAGGAATTGAAAAATAGGTTTTAAGGGCTTCTAATTACCCTAGAGCAGCAATACTCACCTGCAGTCCACCGAGCCTTTTTAAGTGGCCGGGTCAATGCTCCATTGCTCTGAGAAATTTATTTATTTAAGAACATTTTACTAAAAATTTGGAGGGAAATTCTTTGTCGAGAAATCAAATATATCAACTTTGTTTTTTTGCTGTCGGTGTCGTACGGGCACGAATTAATATTCTTTTTCTATTTGGAATGGTTACGGTTAGTGATAGTAGACAACACTGGGTAGCGACAATTTTATGGGTGGAACTAATTTTTAACTATCTTTCATATTTTGCAAACTAAAAATATTGGAAAAAAAGAAATCGTTTCAAGACGATTGGGAGGTTGACTACTTTGTAGTGAAAAACAAGCATGGATCAGTAATTGTTTGATCTATCACGAAAGTGCTGTATTTAAAAAAAATACCAATAAACAGGAATCATTCAATGATGCTTTTCCTCGAAGGTCTCTTTCAAGAGGTTTGTTGTATTATTGGTAATCATATGAAACCGTTTATTGAAGAAGAAATTGTGAAGGAGTGTTTCTGCTTCTAATTTAGTGTTAGTGACAAAAATAAAAAAATATAAAATATAATAATTAAAAAAAAGCAAAACAGAAGCTATAATATTTCGATCAATTTTCTACATTTTAAATTTCCAATGTTATCTTGGTCTTAAAGCATTTCTTCTCCCCTCTCTCTTTTATCCTCATGTTGCGGCCCGCATGAAATAACTAGCATATGTATGCGGCCCGCGTTTAATAGCTGACATATGTATGCGGCCCAGCAGAAAAAAGGTTGAGTATCCCTGCCCTAGAGGTTAAAGTAATGCCTTTTTAGAAAAGTTAAAATCTATACAATTTGAAAACGTAAAAATCTCAAATTGTCAAAAAAATAAGATTTTAGCTTTCCAACACCCCTTAAGCAATGTAGTTTTTCAGCATATACTTCAGCAGAGAAAAATAAGATACATTTATATTGTCATAAACATCTTTATACAATAAGCGCCGTTTCTTTCTTATTGCCTCTTTTCAAACAAAATTTATTTTTGCATGCATGAACACAGAAAACATGTTCATCGCCATTTACTGCCTTACCACGTTTCTTTTCTTTAAAAATATCTCAAGTCTTTTTCCCCCTAGGAACACACACAAATTCCCTTTTGCTCTTCATCTACACCAACTTTCTCCCTTTTTATTATCCAACCCCACCTCTTAAGGTCTTCCCCCTTTTTTTTTTTATCAATATTCGGAATTTTTCGGGCTAGAGATGAAATTTCTATGCACTCCCATTATCCCGAAAAATAAGAAGAACGATCAGCGAGAGACGGATGACGGCTATAATCGCTCCTCCTTTGTTGTTCCTCTTAGATCATTTCCATTCTTTTTTAAGAGGTCAACCAGTTTATATGGAATGAACTATATGAATAGAAATTACGGATAATAGTGTGGAAAAAAATCTGGGATAGCTACCATAAAAATGGGAGATAGCGTGTTTCTGAAAGGAATAGTATAATGGGATGTAAAGAATGAATCGGGATATTGCAATTTCTTTTTTTTTTAAATGATTCTTAAATCTTACTTTTACGTATTCGAATATTTTAATGGTGTGTAAAGTCAACATAAAGCTGTTAAAGAATCCTAAAAGCAAAGCGGACAAAATCCTTATCTTTCCTATTACTCCATTTGCAAACTATCCACAACTTTCTTCAAAGCATAAAGTTTAATGTTTTTCTGCTGTTTTTAAAAGATTTTAAACACATATTTCACTTTTAAATAAAAAGAAATAATAAATTTCTTCTTTCAAAATAATCGTTGCATGTAGCATATGAATATGAAATAAACTTGTATAACCCATGCAATTTATACCTCAAAATTGAAGTATTTTATTGAAGTATTGAACTATTATGATCGGCGGGGAAGTGAGGTTATATATGTATATATATATATATTTATCTTGTTCAAATTTTCAATCATTAATAAAATACTTTCTATTCATCCATTCAAGTTCAAGTACATTTTTTTAAACTTGTAGAGGATGACACTTGATGTTAATACAGTTATCTCAAATATTAATTCATTAATTAAATAATTAAATGAAAAAAATGAAAAAATAGTAACAAACAAAAATAATAGCCCAATAGCATATATAGAAATGAAAATTGTTCGTTGTGTCCTTGTAGCGCAATGGATAGCGCGTTGTACTCCTAATTTAATGTCGAGGATCCGAATCCCACCTGGGAAGGCAGAATATCTGAGAATGTGATTTATTTTTTACTATACTACCTTATTAGAATAATTAATTTAATTAATAAATAAACAGTAACAAACAAAAATAATAGTCTAACACCAAAAATAGAAAGGAAAATGGAAAATTGCAAGGAAAATCACTTTCTATTTTGTTACTTAATATTGTGATTCTGCCATATGTATATACATATTTTTATATTAAGTGTAACTATTAAATAAAAAGTAACTAAAATAAAAATTTTCTTTGTTGACCTAAGTAGGAATTGACTTAAATTTTTTTTTATTACTTGTTTAGCACAGTTTGGAAAAATTAATTTCAGGATTATCATATGGTTACAGAACTTTTAAAATTTGCTTTTGAAAAACGTATTGAATACAAAAGAATTAAATACATAGTTGTAAGAATCAAAGTAACTTTAAGTAAGTAATTTTATCAATAATCAAAGGAATTTTATTAGAAAACTTTTCTAATAAAATTTACTTCGAAAAATCATTGGGAAGTTCCAACGAGAAACAAGAAATATTTTATATTATTAAATAACCCATAACTTCTGGAAGAAATTGTAATTAATTACATTTCGAACAAATTTGCTTATTATTAATAAATTACCAGATTTTTACATCTTCTGGCAATTTAATTTTAAAAGAGTTTTTTGAGAAGAATCATAAAGATTTTCTTATAATCGTACCAGGAAAATATATTACTCAAATAGCATGAGTTGTATAAAAGTTTATTACAAATTACTCACTTCCTTTTAGTTAAATGTACGTGAGTATTTATATATCTCGTTATCATTAAATATTTATTGCATAAATATATTTAAGGATTTACTAAATAAATATTACATGCATAAATAATCCTTAATAACCTTGTTTTTAAGTATTACTGGCTTAAGAATTTAAGTACGCATCACTTTTATTAAAAATTTGCAGTGCTATTCATTGTGGATAATAAATATTTACAATTCGGAATATATTTTATTTTTTTAAAAAAATAATTTTTTTCTTACAGGAAGAAAATTACCATTTATTACGGTAACAAAAATTTATTTAAAGTTTAATAAATGATAAAGGTTAACAATCTCGGTCATATTATATGAAGAATCATCTTGGATACAGTTGAAATGTGTGCTGTACCTATTAATAACGAATACAATAATTTCCTTGAATTAATTCCAATTCCTGGAGCGTAAAATTAAAGCAGTCTGTAATTATTTTATAAGATTAACGTTTGCTTAAGGGTATTTACAAATTCACTTAAAATCATTCTGTTTCACTGTTCATTAACTGAAAATGATTTAATCAAATATTATATCGGGGGGTTGCTTTCCCTTCATTCTTAGACATAACATTTAACTAATTTGAGATCTCTGTTGTGAAAAGCCATCTCTTTCTCTTTTATCAAGAATTTAACAGATTTTAAGTGATAACTGTTTAGTTTGTAAATCAAAAACAGTTACTTCTTTCTATATATATATGAAAGGCCCTACGCCGAGTAGATTCTTTCTTGATTATTAATTATTATGCTCATTTTGTCGAGGCAAACTTGAAGAGACTTGCTACTTTTTACTTTTCTTTATTAATATAGGAAGACACACATTTCAAACAGTACACATAAAACCTAACATCACAAAACACAAAAGCAAAAGCGAGAAGAGATGATTACATGGTGCAGGCAAACAGACAAAGAGGAGAGAAACAAAAGAACTTTCTTACACCTTTATTCTGGGTGCATGAGTCGGTATTCCTTCATCGTCACCATGATTGTTCCAAACAGGTGGGAGCAGTTTCTAATCTGTACTATTATTTGATTGCGATTAAAATTAACGCATTGGTCGTGAACTAAAGAATTAAAAGTTATTTAATGATAATATAGGGAATTATATATATAAACATTAATTACACATATTAAATTTTACTGGGCAAATCAAATTTAAAAGCTGCTGTAAATCTAAATACACAACAGATGCGGCCACAATATTATGATTGAAAACTCTTAGTCTTGGGCACTAAGTTTTAAGGCTATCCAACCTTCCCCTATGTTTTCCTACACAACTGGACTAAAAAGAAGAAAAAATAGTGCAATAATAAGTTTCTAATAATAAGACCCAGCCTGAGAGTCGTGATAATAAACCTACGATGGAGAAAATATCCGAAAAGTCAAAAGTAAAAGATTTAAAATATTCATGGTAGAAAGGAAGAAAATAAGCCCACATTCTGTATAATAAAAATAAATGCATATTTATATAGGATACCAAAAATATTTATAAATCATCATTTTTAGAACATTTGATTGCTTTATCAATATTAAATTAAAACAAAAACGTGACCACTTGCGACTTCATGAGCATGTATACAAAATTATATATCAACCTGAAGCTCATAACTCACTCTTGTGGTGCAGAAATTTTGTTACATTGAATCTTTAACGTTGATGTACATTATTAGTGCATTCAATACAGTTGTATGGGAGGGGGGGAGGTGATGAAAATTATGACTGCAAATTGGGTCGCAAATATTGAAAGTTTCAGAAGCACTGCTCTAAGATTATAAATATAATACTAAATGATTATTGCTTTTGAAATTTCCGCCTTTCCAAATATCCAAATACCATGGCTGTTTACATTCTAGAAACCCCATGTCAGAAAAGGTACGAAATGTATGTATATATTATTTAATGATATTATCTAATGTATATATTGTATGTCGTTAAAATTCTTTTATATATAAATTTTTTAACGGTTGCTTTTTTTATTAAATTTTCAGACATGCAATTCACATGTTGTCTTCCTAATAAACGCATCTTTTCGGTTCAAATACCTTTGAAAAGTTCATGCAGCATTTTCATTTTGGAACTAAAACGAGGGTGAAATGTATAAAACCTCACTAAGCTTGAACTTAATACGAAATTAAATTTCAAAACATTAAAAGAGTCCCAACATACACTGCTTTTAAAGTAGGAAAGTAAATCTCAAAGACTATTCACAATATACCAAAGTAATGAAATCCCTGAATAAATAAATAAAAAAATACCTGAATCTACATTATTTATGTAAAAAAAAGCTAAAAAAGTAATTTACCATTATTTAGTACACCTTTTGGGATTTTTTGTTACAATATTTTTACGCGCTCCTGTAGGTAAAAAACGACCTACTTTGTATTAAAGAATTCTTTTCTTTGTATAGTAAAACTTTGTGGTGTGGTTCTTAACATGAGATATATCTGCTTACATAACAATAAGACAAGTTGACATGTTTGTTGGAGAGTAACCATGGTTACTTTCGTAGACTCGAAAATGTGGAAGAAAAAAGATTATTCATTGAATTGATTAGGTTTTTATATTATTTACCTCAGTTGAATGGCACTAGCAGAAGTTATTCATTCGTTATCATTAAGCAATATTTAAATTCCTTGCTGTTTACAAATGAATGATTAAATTCTGGAAATTTTATACCGTTAAACATTTTAAATGATAAGATGATAATAATTCTACTTTATTCCTTTTTAGAGTTTTTATTTAAATGTTTTAATGTTAAATGATTCTGCATTAAATGTCTGCAAAGAATTTTAGATGTACAGAAGTATATGTGTTTAAATATCTGCATCTTTTACAATGAAAATAAATTCAAAATAACATTTTCAGTTAAAGTGTAGAATAGGTAGTCCCTTGACGAAACAAATTCTCATACAGATTTTATGCATTCAAAATAAAAATTACTTACGCATTATATATGCCGTTGACCAATTTTACCAAATCAAAAAACAATGCCAATTCAGAAAATGTCGCCAAATATTGTCATCGTTACTACTGTGTTCGAACACAGATAGAGACGGTTTTCCAAAATTGGCTGCTTTTCGCGGCACTTTGGCAACGTATTTGGATTTTCCGAATTGTTCGACAGTATAGTGTAAGATAATAACAATTTAAAAATATATTTTTAAACAGGATTTATTTTTGTTACTAAAGCTACAATGAAATTCTTGTCCTTAACGTTCTGATGAGTATCCACCTGCTCTTTTTAAATAAATCCAGCTGCACCTTGGTTAAAAGTAAATTCAAGCATAAATTTCATATAAATAAGAACAATTTTAAGCAAAGGTGTAATAACAGGCACATATACTGCTTTCGTATTTTATAAAATATAGCCATACTCATACCGAAAAATTCATTTTCATCTTAAGTGTATGAAGAAACTTCGTCTTTTGGCACCTGATAGTATTCAATTGTTCCTATCAAGCTTAAATAGAAGCTTTTGAAACTTGATAGTCACAAATTGCTAGAAACACTTACAATGTAATACATTGTCATTACAGGCTCGCTTTTGGAAGTATAACTTGATCTGATGGCTATTTGTAAGTACAATTTATTCCAGAATAATAGATTACAGCTTGCAGGAAATTGCTACATTTACGTAAGTTAATTTCCACATAGATGCGATTTGAATTCTAAGCTATTAGTCAACATATTTGGTTGATTCTATTAATAGGAGCACACAAATTTTGGAATAAACATCAAGATTCAATGATACTAAAATGAATATTATACATAAAAGTTGTACCATTGAATTATCATTTATAATATTTTTTACTTTAAATAAAAAGAAATAGAGAACATTTTGTCTTTTTCTTATAAATTGTCCTCGTTGTTGATTTTGCTTAGTAAAATGATGATAGAGATAAAAAAAAACAACTAATACAACACTTAAAACATTTGTTCCCATGGATAATTACTGTTATATTTTTTAAGTTAATATGTATTTATTGAGAAATAAATATTATTACTCTTTTCGTAATGCTTTATTAAAATCCATGCTGGCTTTAAATAAAGAAAATTTTTAATCGCTGAGATCTAATAGGTTTTAGAGTTTTCGTATATATATAGTACATCGTAGTGGAATTTATTAACCCTAAAAATAAAGAAACCTTTTTTGTAAATATAATAACCATAGTAAAAATAAAATTTAAATTGTAGAATGTCTTTTAGATCGAATAATATAGTTTCAAGCGTAATTGTGATGATATTGTTAAAAATGTTCATTATATCTCTTAAAACAAATTTTTGAAAAAGTATATTGCAATAAAAAAGGCATGTTTTTGACACTTACGTATATAGATAGTGTTCATATAAAAACTAATTTCTTGCATCTATTCAAATATCTTATACTTTAATACTAAACTATTCAATTATGCCAACATTTCAGTTTTAGAAGAAAATATTTAAACGTTTCGTGTGAAGAGCAATTTTACGAAACACTTCTAACTTTGTTATTCCAATATGATTCAAATCTTATAAAATATTTAATAACGCTCACAGTCTTAAAATTACTTTTCAGCTTTGTTTTTCACAAAATTAAATTAATGTGTGAATGATGTTGTTGAATACTGAAAATTGTTCCTGGTATACCTTCTATAAATTCAAGAAAAATTTCAAAATAAAATTAAGCTAAAATATTTAAAATTATTTCGAATATCTAAGGTTCGTTATAAAAAATATTTTGTATAAATAAAAAATATATAAATATAAATATATATAATATACAAAATATAAAAATATTTTGTTGTATTTGAATCCATGCTATATATTTTATACTTTAAACCCAAGTTAAATATTTTATGCATATAAAACTAAAACCGAATATTTTAAACATTGTGTATTTGTTAGTAAAACCCATAATTAAATTTTTGTTCAAATTCTTTTTTTTCTTTTATTCATTTTTCCTTGACGCATTTTTAAAATTTGTATATGTATAGTGTAACGAAATGTTTTTTGAAAAAGAAAATGGTTTTGAAACTATTTACGTACATTGAAATCAGATTATTTTATGTTCGTATGACATATTTCATTATATGTCATGTAATAAAATATGCTTATTTTTTCAGCTTAAATGAGTTAAAAGTAAAACATAAAAATACGTTTTAAATTCTACCTTTGTATTTTTTTTTCTTTCAACACATTCAGCATTGAATTAATTGAACTGAAATAACTAATTCAATGCTGTACCATTATTCATTTATTTTGTTGTTACAGTTTTTCTGTTAGAAATTCCAGTTATAATTCAAAACAGTTTCTTCATTCATTAATTTATTTCAAACTCTTTTGAATAATTCATGTCTTAAATTTAAAAAAACTACATATTTTTTTATTCTCACTAAAACTAACTGAATAAAAATGAAACGTTGGAACAAAATTATTATTATTCAAAAGTATCTCCCTCAATCTAATTTATAAAACTTAAATTTTCGAAATTAATTTGATGATGATATGCCCGTAAAATTATATATAAAAGTATTTATATAAATCATTACTAATTTATTACTATTGTATTTCAAATATGTAACTAATTTATTGAAAGTAGAAAAATTATAATTATATTTGATATTTCAAATGCATTAATTACTTTTTATTAAATAATAATTAATTAAACATCATAAGTAATGCTAACAAGAAAAATAGATTCCTTTATCATTACTTTTGCTACTGTTACTATCTACTCACGCTTTTTTAATATTACAATAATAATCATTTATGGGGATGATGTACATTATATAAATACACACAATTTACTTTGAATCTAAATTAAATATTTTGTATTGTTTTTACCACTGTAAATTTTAAGGGATTCTTAATAAAATAAAAAAAAAAGAAAGAAGAATCATCTTATTTGCATTCCCGTTTATGAAAAAGTTATAGTTATTGGAAAGGAAATCATTTCTCAGATCTTAAATTCATACTTTAAACCAGTGCTTCTCAAACTTTCAATATACGCGACCCACTATTCAATAATCATTTTCATCGCGCCCTCCTCCATACAATAACAATGTATTAAATTCAATAATACTATATACTTTGACACTAAAGCTACAATACGACTTTAACCTCTTATGTGCCACCGACGTATATAAACGTCTCGTTCAGCCAAAGTATTAATTTTCTGGACGTATATATACGTCTTTCCGAAGTACGATCTTTTCTGTGCAGTGCGACCCATAAAATTATTCCGAGGGTTTTAGAATGCAACAAACGGACCTTGACAGTGTTTGCAAAATATTTACTTATTTCAGAAGATATTTTCTTATTTATTTTTTTTCTCCTCCCCCTCCCCCGCAAAAAAACATCAAAATACGCTCGTCTACGTGGTAAATGATGGCATTGGGAAGCGAATTGTGTAACTTTTAACAGGCAGTTATGGAATTAATTATAAACCGTACAAATTATCAAGGTAAGTGTTAATATAAGCCCATGGGGTCACTCATAATTATCGAACTTGTTCTTAACTTAATATTGTTAAATTAATAATAAAATATACATTGTACAGTACCGATATATTTATAAGTGTATTATATCTATGTAAATGTGTATTCTATATTTTATTATATCAGAAAGTATTTTGTTTGTTTACTTTCAGTAAATTAATAATTTTTTAAATAAACTTTTGTTTTCGACTTTTCAATATGCTTGCGCCCCCCTTGTAGAGTTATCACGCCCCCCAAGGGGAGCGCGCCCCACAGTTTGAGAAACACTGCTTTAAACTAACTAACAACAACAAATCCTATCTAAAGGGTCAAAGTAAATTAGGAAAATTAGTTCATTATAAATAGAGCCATACAATTTCAACATTTAAAATTCTTAAACTCCCTTAATATCTGTTCATCTTCTTATAAATCAATCATTTCTTAGTTTAAAAGATTACACTTCTAACTTTCCAAATACGAGAGCTTCAATTAAAATATGTTGTTAGAATATCTTTTAAAAATCTGTATTTTGCAATTTCGGACTTTTCCTACAAAAAAGTTTTATCGTAAAATTGATTTATAATATTCTAAGTGGATGTGCATTTTTCTCGATTAATTTTGCAGGCTAATTATTAAAATGATTCTCTGTTGTTATTGTCAATGCCACTTGCCTGACGGTGCCTGATTGAGGCCCACGAGATTCATCGTGGCATAGGGATAGATTGTACGCCTGTCGTTAGCCGTAACTTTGAGCACGATTCTTTAAACAAAAAAATTGGGAAAAGAATGAACATATATTAAAATAAAAAGAGTTGTATTGATTCTATAATAATGAAATAATTTAAAGAAGAATGTTTAAGCCAGTGCTTCTCAAACTGCTCCCAGGGGCGTGATAACTTTAGGAAGGGGGCGCGAGCATATTGAAAAATCAAAAACAAAAGATTATTTTAAAAAATATTAAATTATTCAAAGTAAACAAACAAAATACATTATGACATAATTAAAAAATTAAAAAATAAACATTTACTCTGAAATAATACACTTATAAATCAGTACCACACAATGCATTTTATAATTAAGTTAACAATGCTATGTTAAGAACTAGTGACATTCACGGGCTTGTCATATATAAAATTATATGCAAAAATTAACACTTATCTTGTGATTATTTGTACGGTTTATTATTAATTCCTTAACTGCCGATTAAAAACTACGCGATTCGCTTCTCAATGCTACATTTTTGCACTATGCATGCGTATGTGGTATATTGGGGGGAAGAGGGAATAAGTAAGAAAATCCTTTTGATAACACTGTTAAGGTCATTTTATTGCATTCCAAAGCCTTCGGAATAGTTTTTCAGATATCAGTGAACAGAAAATATGGTATTTTGGAAAGACGTATACATACGTCCGGAGCAATTTACGTACCGGCTTAGGGAGACGTTTATATACACCCGTAGCACTTAATAAGTTAAAGTCGTATTATAGCTTTAGCGTCATATTGAATTAGTCATAGCGTATTATCGAATTCAATGCAATTGCTATTGTGTGGAAGAGGTCGCGATGAAAATTATGATTGAATACTGGGTTGCAAGTATTGAAAGTTTGAGAAGCAATGGTTTAAACCAGTGTTTCTCAAACTGTGGGGTGCGCCTCCCCCTAGGGGGGCGCGAGTATATTGAAAAGTGGAAAACAAAAGATTATTTAAAAAATTATTAATTCACTGAATTGAAGCAAAACAAAATACATTCTGATGTAATAAAAAATAAAATACACATTTACATTGATGTAATATATCAATAAATGCATCAGTACTGTACAATGTGTGTCATAATTAATTTAACAGTACTAAGTTAAGAACATGTTTAATAATTACCAGTAACCCTATGGGCATGTCATAAAAATATATACAAAATTTAATACTTATCTCGATAAATTGTACGGTTTTTAATTAAAGTCGCATCGTAGTCGTACTTCAAAGTATACTATTACTGAATTCAATACATTATTATTGTATGGAGGGGAGGGCGATGAAAATTATGATTGAAAACTGGGTCGCAAGTATAGAAAGTTTGAGAAGCACTGGTTTAAACACATATTTTTTAAAAATTGAATTGCATATGCATAAAAATTAGTGAAGGTAACAGGTTCAAAAATAAATATTGAAATCTAAATTAATATTAAATTAAATTAGCTTGTGAGAGCTGTAAAACTCCTGATTGTATTAACTATACCAAACATTTTTTCAATTTTAAAACCCAATTTGCGTCAATTTTTATTAGCTGGGCATTTATTTTGAAACTACTAAGTTTATAAGCTTTGATGACTCGAAGTATCCTAGACTTCTCTTTCTTTACGAAGTCTTTAAGCGTGGGAGTTCACCCTGTGGCAATGATAAAAAAAAAGTGAAGTTGCTTTTCTGTTTTACAGAAACTGATACATCTTCCCCGCCTCCTTCCATTTATTTTTTTCTTTGTATCCCTAAATGCAATATAAATACAATGTCTAATTTTAACTGCAACTTAAGAAGTTTCACTAAAAAGCGTTTGAACCAGATGTGAAGGGAACAAAAATTGTTTTCCTTTCCGTATCAGCGTCTTAGATTTATTAGTAAAATTCACTATTATACTTATTTCTTTTAATTTATATGAAAAGAGCTTCATTATTTAAAAATGCCTTTACTTAAAAAAGAATCGTCAGAGATTATTTTAATAATGGTTTCTTATTATGCAATTTGAATGACTGTCACTGCAATTATAGAATGATGAAATTGTTCCTGTCCATTAACTTCACTTTTTAAAGCATCAATTTCTCTTGCGAGTTTTATTCGATTTTGGAATTTTAAGAGTAAGAAATAAAGTATAAAGTTTATTAAAAAAATACCAATAAAAGATCAGTACAATATTTAATATTTTTTCTAAATTAATATATATACAGAAGGTCGTTCACACTTTATGGAACTGATTTTGATTGTTAATTTTTATCAATAAATACCATATTTTTCGTGGAATTGTTTCTATCTGATAGTCATGATTCTTGACAATAGCTCTAGATTGAAATTTTCATGACAGTAAAATTTTCTTAGACTGCCATGCAAATTTTACTCCATTCTTCTTGAACCGTTTTCCAAACTTCGTTTATTGTTCTTGGATACCATTTTCCTGAGGCTTGTTTTAAGAAACCGAAAGCACAGAAGTCCGTAAGAGAAGCATAGAGTGATTTTACACTTATTTTTTATCAAATGGAATACACTATATTTCAGTTTCTTATTATTTCTTTGATAAATAAGCGGCTGACTAGAGACTTTGTCATATGAAGCCCAACTTTATCAATGTTCTTTCCATAAAGCTGGAATTTCTTCTTCAAAAGTTGGTTCTAAAATATACTACTGATGTAGAGTGAATTAATTTTAACTGTACTTGAGATTGTTTTAACTTTTAATTTGCCGTGGTTAGAAACTGCAACTATCACGAATCCCTTTAATACTTTACTTGTAAACTAACGAGGCCATTTCGAACGGTCATTCATTTCCATCAGTTGAGCTATATAAAATTGATATTCTTTTATTACAGTCACTTAAATATACCCATGCCTCATCGAGTATTTCCACAAATTTCCAACAGCTAAGTGTTTTTCATATATATTTCTGAAATTTGGTTTTTTTTTCAGCAATATCTTTTGCAAAAGCAGACGAGAACTTTGAGTTTTAAACATCTTTTAAAAACTTGAATTCTTTATGAATGATTTTACTGTGCCGGAAGACATTCAGTGACGTAACGGAGAAAATTTCGCCCCTGCAAATTCAGGCTTTGGGCCCCTAAGTTGGATTTCGCAAAGGGTACGATTACAAAGGGTAGGGTTGGATGTTATAAAGTCGTTAGGCCCCCTAGAACCCTCCCTTCTGGATGCGGGGGTTGCGAAGGTGTACCTTACGCCACTGGAGACGTTCCTATTTTCGATACAATGAGTCTTTGAGTCGGATGATTTTCTTTTAGGATCAAAGACTTCACTTTTTATAGTTGTTTGAGTTTGAACAGTCTAAGAAGGAAGTTTCGTGGCCATGTATTTTTTTTCTTTCAGCTAGCCTCTTTTTTTCCTTTAAAATTTAATATATTATAAATACTTTTTTATTAAAATGCAACAACCAGATTTTTACACTGCTTTATAATTTGCTGATATGAATATTTCTCTTGGGAAAGCGTAATTACGTGACCTTCTAGCCATATATCGACTTTTTAAGAGCCTTTTTTTAAAAATAAATCTTTTATTTTCCATTCCAATCAAAAGAAAACATTAGCACAGATTATTCTGAAGTTGCCAAATTTTTATCTCAAAATGCAAACGAGGGAAAATAAATTACAAAATCGTTTCCATAAAGTGTGAGCGACCTTCTTGTATATAGTAATTCAATTCATAATCAAACAATTTAGAATGACAGAAAACTTATTTTTTCAACAGGATCTGAATCACGTTATTCGATCTTTAGTATTATGTTTACGTATTGACAATTATACTTCAATTACATCGTACATTATCTTATAATTATTTGAATTTACAAATGTTGAATTTGGTTGTCTTGTTTTAAAGATGAAATATGCGAAAAAATATCATAGATGTAATACATTTAAGAGTAATAATATTCCTAATATGAGTTAGTTGCTTAAGTTTTATTCTATAAATTTAATTAAAATAGTTGTGATTAGTTTTAAACTGATAACATAATAGAATAAATCATTAAAACAAAAGTTGTTTGGCTAGTTTGTATTAATGACGCACTATAAAATAACTTTCATGTTTCAAACCTTAAATTTGGTTTAATTATCAAAATCAAATAATAGGCAATTTGTGTTGGATTATCTCCTAACTTTAACAAAAAGGAAGGAATATAATTCTTCTCAAGATTATATTTCAGCGGTCTTCCTATAGTATTTGGGGTCATGGCCCCGCTTGAATTTCTCGTTAGCCCGAATTTTCTTCATCAAACCACAGCTAATTTTGAGGGCACAATTAGTTGTAAAAATTTTTTTTTATAAATTAAATTTTATGTTTTTTACATCAGACTAATAAAATAATAAAAAACAGTATTTGCTATGAAAATATTTTAGGGAAAATTTGGTTAAGAATATTCAATAATAAAAAGCTAAACTTATCTTTAGGATTTATTTGTTTAATGCAAATTTTAATTTGTTATAAATACATTAGAATTAGGAGAGAGCTCACCTTAAAATAGAAAATTCCTAAAATAAAAAACAAAAAAAGGGTTCTTACAACCAAGCATTATAAAAACATTAGATTTTGGGCTTCCCTTTATTTCTTCTTATATTAAATATTGACACTAAAATATTTTATCTGACTAGTAGATAATTAAAGTTGCACAATGAAAATATTAATTTTGCAGCCTTTTGATTTAATTTTTTCTTAGAAAAAGAAATTGCAATAAAAACATTATATGTTTCACCAATTAAGTTTGGTATTAATTATACAAAAAATAACAATTAATAGGGCAATTCTTTATTAAATTTATCTCACGTGACATTCTTAATTTTTTTTCCGAAACGGAAGGAAACGAATATAAAAAAATCCTTCTCAAGTTATTTATAGTGTAATTGCCTATAAAGTATTTGGAAGAAAAGTGATGGCAGTCACGATATTTCTTCGTTAGCAATTATTTTGCGTCAAAGTACAGCTGAATTTCAGGAAAAAATATGAAAAAATAAACATAAAAAACATCTTGATGTTCTTTTTACGGGTCAGCTGAAGTGAAAAATAATAAAAAGACACGTGGCAGCTGTGGCTGTGAAAGTTTATTTTTATCTTGTAGGAAAGTAAAACGTCCTTGGAATGTCAAGAGAAATTCTATACATAAAATGCTTTTTTATGGAAAGTTTTACTTTTGAAAGGAATATTATAGTATTATGTTTCCAATGGCAACATTTTAACGGTTTTGTTGACGCTGAAATACATTGAAAAGTATAGGGGGAGAGCAAATAGAAAGCTTGAAAATATCCTAAAATAAAAAGACAAAAATAATGAGTGTTTCTTTAAACCATAAGAAGTATAAAAATATTAAGAAATGTTTGTCACGGTACAAACTCTTATTATTTCTTCCTGTATGGTATTAAATATATTTGACACTAAAATATTTTATCTGACTAGCGTTATTCTAACGATAATTATATTAGTAAACTAACACATACGAAAATCATATAATTTCTGCAAGCAAATAGTTAAGAAAATGTAAAAAATCGTAATTTCATTGCTAGATCTACAAATGAAATTTCGGAATTCAAAAATCATTTATGAGTGTTAAAAAACTGACATAAAATACAGATTTGTTTTCAATATTTTTTTACCATAAAAACTAGCAGAATCATAATAAATAAAATATTTTAAGAAATTCTAGCTGTATTATTTGAAGGGCATATTGACTTCATTCATACTGTTACCACTTTACAGCGATAGTAAAAATCACATATTATATTTAAAAAACTTTTGTTTAAATCGGGGGTGGCCAACCCAAATGACCTCGCAGGCTGCTTCGGAAAAACTATCCATTATAAACATTTTTTGGAGTGAAAATTTAAAACAGACTGATATATTATTATTGTTTCCATTGTTTTTCATGCATACAAACATAGATAATATAATAAGAATAATGCAAAGATCAAATAATGTTTAATTTATTTAATTAGTGAGATATATGTTTCTCAACCCTTTCACTTAGTTTTTGCAAGTGGATCTCAATGCATGGGTCTTTGCGTATCGTAATTGATGTTGCAGATTTTCGTGCGTTAAGTTTGAGAACGATTTATGTTTTATAAATTTCAATTTAGAAAGAAAAAGAGATTCGCAGTAACAGAAGCAGCGTGATAAAATAATAACAGTTAGGGATTTTTTTAGAAAAAAACCCACTTTTAAACAAAAAATATTGTACAAGATAGTCAAATTTTGTGAAGTTGCAAAGAACCTCGCGAGCCGCAAAATTATTCAAGGCGGGCCGCGGGTTGGACACCCCTGGTTTAAATGGTAAGTAAACGGAATAACTTAAGAATTATATAAAAAAAATACGAGGGAAATTTTATAATAGTATCTATAAATTTTTCCAAGATACTAATCTCGTACATTTTTGAGGATGTAAGCAAATTTCATATTATTTCAATGTTTTTTTTCTCATTTCAAATAGACTGAAAACAGAGTAAATTTAGATGATAAAATAGAGGTACTTGCAAGTAGAAATTCACAAATCCTTAAGATTCTACAGACCTAAATTTATTAGGTATAATAATGGGCAGTATCTAAGCAAAATACCTTCGTGCGGTGCAATATTGAAATTGATGGAGCAATTAGGAATTTCGGAAGTCCTCTGATTTTGATTTAGAATTTGCTTGTTCAATGCACCACTTTAATCAAATGAATTGAGATAATCTTTTTTTACTTCTGTGTGATGGTAGCATACAATAACAAAAAAAAATAAAAATCACACAAGGAATAGTAGAAAAAACAATGAGAAACGAAGAAAATCACAGTGATATGTATTGAGAGAAATAAAATAATTAAATTCGCTATGTAATGAACTATTTAACATTTATTCAGTTTGAAAAACACTGAAAAAAGTTATGTACTATATATTTCCAAATAGAAGTCGATCCGTGTAAAAGCCAAACGGGCGCTTTTACTTTAAAAATTTACCCAAAATTCAAAACGTATGTAAGCCAAATAGAAAAAAAAAGCTGCTGTAATTTTCAGACCTGTCATCATGTTTGGAAGTGCAAAATTGTTGCTAAGTACGTAAAACTGGTGAAATATTTTCCAATTACAATGAAAATTGTGTAACACGAAACTGAAGGGACTTAAATCTTTATTTTCGTGTTAAAGGATATTACCTTTTATTTACAAAGATGTGTATATATGGGCGTATTTAATAAAAATTAATGAAACAAAACATTCACAAGAACTTCATGAATTTAATACAAAATTTTCAAGTTCTGGGAAAACAAATCATTTATTGAGTTTTTGAAAAATAATCTTTATAATGTTCTTTTCCCATACTCTTGTGTTTTCATTCAGATTGTTGAAATTGTAATTTATTCTTTTCATTTTGTTAAAAATTCATTTCATTTGGAAGGCCCCTAAAAATGTTTGCGCAATTGGGCGCTTCCACATTACTCATTTCAATAAACTTGTGAACGGGTGCTGTAATAATCGAACTCCCAAAATTTTTTAAGTGGTCTGTGTTCATGTATTTTTTCAGCTTTGAAAATCCAAAATTCTCGCTCGTGTTAAGAGAAAAACGTGAAAATTTTGTGGACCGTTGTATGGTCTCGTGATAACCGTTCTGAAGCGTTTTCGCTTTAGGCGTATTTCACTGTAGCTTTATTTCTAGTAGCTCTATTTGAAGCTAACATATTTTTTCAATGATGTTTATATCTTGTGCAATATCTGTACTAGGCATACTTTCTGTGCCTTTTTTATTTGAAAATGAGTGGAAGGAAAATTCGTATAAACACGGGATCGTCGACCCATCTTTCATGATCTAGTGAAAAAATCGCTGCATGATGATCATATATATTCTGACATCCCACTGAGTAAATGTGAATTTTACCAATTATTTGGAAACTCGATTCTGACACTGAATTTGAAGGATTTATGCAACTTTTTTTTTCTTCTTTTATAATGAAAGTCGCGTTCAAAACACCCCAAAAGTTAAAAGATTAAAACTGTTTTGGCGTTGCTAACGGAAAATGTCAAATAAACCGGGGTTGTTGCTTTTTTGCCCTATTTTTTTCAGAGATTAGCGTTTCCATACTCAGTGAAAATCGTTTAACACAAAACTGAAATATTTCTTCGAGTTGAAAGAATTTCAAGTTAAAGGATATTGCAAAAAGAAAAGAAACATACATCAACAAAATTAAGTTTATTAGAGTTTATTTTATTTACATAGATATGTATATACACATTTATTTAATAAAACTCAATGAACATTCACAAAGACATTCACAAGAACTTAGAGAAATTTAATACAAATTTTTCAAATTTTTTGAAAGACGAAACATTTATTGAGTTTTGGAGAAATATTCTGATATTTTTCTTTGCATTATTTGTTTTAGCATCAAACTCTCAGCAAAGTGTTCGATATCGTCCCTTTTGTTATTCCTTTCACCATTGGAATGTGCGTCTAAATAACTGCGCATACTTTTCATGATGTTCCTCATTTCGGATGATGTTGGAACAGAAGTTGCATTATTCATTTCATTCTCGGCATCGGAATCTGCATCAATGATATCTTTTGAGCTCTTTGTACTAATTCTAAAATGTCTTTAGCCGTCATAATTGAGGCTCTACACACATGTTCATCATCTACTGCAATGAATTCTTCACACCCCTCTTATATAAATCTCGCCT
The DNA here is from genome assembly GCA_019973955.1 of Trichonephila inaurata madagascariensis. Lineage (NCBI taxonomy): Eukaryota > Metazoa > Arthropoda > Arachnida > Araneae > Nephilidae > Trichonephila > Trichonephila inaurata. The sequence goes on from BMAV01004794.1 coordinate 78,872, forward strand.
GCGTGGCTGAGGTTTTCCGTATTTTGTTCATTCCCAGACGGGATATTTTTTTTTTCGTGGCGATTTTCGTTTAGTGTTAAGAGAAAAAAATGCATGAAAATACATAATAGCCTTCCGGGACCGTTGTATTATTTCGTGTTGACCGATGTTTCGTCTTAAGGCTGTCTTCGGTTAATGTTAAAGAATAGGACCAGAATTTGGAACATTTTTTAAGATATAAAAGAAATCAAACATTAATATGATATTCTGGCTTCACTATCCTTTAGAGAGCAGAATTTTTTTATCATACTTCTCGTTTTTAACCGAGTTTATTCATTTTTTTGGTATAAAATGTGTTTCGCAATCTTTCTTCTATACTGTAATGGTAAATGGGCTATGCCTTCACGTATTATAACAAAAAAGAAAGCATTCATGGAATATCTTGGCATTTTTAAAAACACTATATTGCATTTTTTTTTGACTGAAAATGTGCTTTGCGTTTAGTTCAAGCTCTTGTACTTTTACCGTAGACCGCCTTAAGAGTTTCCACGTTAAACTTATTTCTCTGTATACACTAACAAGGTACATTCTGAAGAATTTGAACATTTGATATTAATTTATTATCACGAATAGGACGTACACTTGAGCTGTGGCTAAAAGTTTTTAACCTTAATATAATATAAATAAGAATGAAAATACACAAAGTGTGTGATATAAAACTTTTATGAAAATTTCTTCAAATAACAAACTCAAATGGGAAAGCACTGAGCATACAGTTAAAAAGGTTAGACTGAAGTAACCCTAAAATCTCTTAAGGGAAGTTCAATCAAATTATTCTTCCAAGAAGAATTTCTTCTTTCCTGGGCTCGAAAACTTTGTTATATAAAGTAGACAACCGAAGTTAATCACATCTTTAAATTGACTCAGTTTTCCTTTACCTTGTACCTCCTTGTATTTAATGGATAATTGAATTTTCTATATTGATTATACTTTTAGATGGGTTTTAATCTTTATATTAATTTACCATTAATTTAATCCCTCTTACACACGGTATGTGAAGAAAGAAGAATAAAGAAACCGGGCTTTGCTCTTTAGCATAATATTCTATTTTTAGAAATTCTTTTTCCATGTTTTATTGCTATCTCATTTAAGATAATAATGAAACAGAAAAATTTCTATTGTTTTTTCTTAAGATAAATTTTTTAAAAAATTATCTGAATTGTACTTGCTCCCTCCCTGTAAAATTACTGTGGTGCATGCAATTTAAAATGAGAACTGGATGTTTTAATATTACCTTAGTCCATATTAAAAGAATTAAATGGACTATATTGTCGTATATCTAATAATGCATTATTAAAATTATTTTCCTTAAAAGGATATCGTAGTATGATCAGATTAGCGAGATTAGAATGTTTCTACCTAATTTTGTAATAAGGATAAGAAATACGCTGGTTAAGTTTTATTTATTTAAAGAATTTTTAAATCATGAGAGAATAGTAAATATATTGATAAAGAATCATATGTATATCCCATTTCACTCTAATTTTGGCTGCTTCTATTACTTCTCTAGAGTTATACAAGATGATAAGGTAATTTTACGTATCTGCGTAAGAGATAATGCTCTAAATTTTGATCATCTTAAAATTTTATAATCCTAAAAATAGTCAACTTACAAAGGGTCTAACCGTTTATCTACCACATTATGATTTACTGCGGTTTTTTTCTTGCAATACTTTTTTTTAATCACTACATTGAAAATTAAGGGATATACATAAATAAAATACTCAACGTTGGGAAATTTAATCCGTTACAGCTAATTAATTAATTAAAGATATTCAACTGTAAAATTAATTATATAGATTGTTGCCTTAAAATAAAGAGTCAACTCGTTTTCTAATGTCTTCATTAACATACAAATAGAATAAGACACTTATCTTTTGACATTAACTATTTTTGATAAAAATGATAATCTTCGCAATCCACTGAAAACGCCGGAAGCTGAAAATGCAGTTACTGCTATGAAACTATTCGCCTTCCCCGCTAAAATACTCATCATAGAACCCGTGCTGCCATATACCTTGGAAGAGTGGATTTGAAAGAATATTCCTGCTAAGAATCGTCAGAATATTCGTGTTCCGAATTAAGGCAATAGATGGCCCTGGTATACATTGATTATTCAACTACCAGGTTATGGAAAATTACAAGGAAATTCACATTCTATTTTGCAACTTAATATTGTGATTCTGAAGTAACTGAAATAAAATTTTCTTTGTTGACCAAGTAGGAATTATCTTAAAATTTGTTTTATATTACTTATTTTAATTTAAAAATAAGTTATAACAGTCTTGAGATAATATAGGAGGTTGAACTAGTTATATATTTTTAAAAGATCATCAAAATAAAATTTTAGTAGCATTTATCATGTAATTTATATTTTTCGTTAATGATCCAAAATGTCTCACTTCATTTTGCTACACAAAAAGTAACACAGTGTTTAAAGAAAACGGTACAATTGCTAAATTTCAGAACCAATACTTTTTTTCCATCATACAAATTAATTTCGAATTTAATGCTTTTAGTCTTTTGTGGATTAACTATCTTTTCACGATATAGGGCTCTTACTATCACCTATTTAGAATTTTTGTTGCTTGAATGAAAAATCAGTACTCTCAGCCAGAGAAAACACAGAAAACCATTGTAAAGTATTGAGAGAAAAAATTTAGCAAATTTGTTAAAAATTTCAGAAAGAATATTATTTAAACTAGTTAAACGATTAATACAATCCCAATTTCAGGGTTAAACAACTTTAGAAAGTATTCAGATACAAAGTAAAATGCCAGCCATCGTCATTTCTTTTGCTTATGTTACATACACTTTTTAATTTAAATGTATTGTTCGTTATTTTTTCTAATTCTTACTATTAGTTTACACTCTCCTTATATATAATCGTTCAAATTTTTCAGTCGTTAATAAAATGCCTTTTATTCATCCACTGAAGTTCAAATACATTTTCTTAAACTTGTAGAGGATGACACTTGATGTTAATATAGTTTTACAAATATTAATTCATTAATTAATTTTTATTTTTTAATTTTAAATTTATTCTGCGTTAATTCTGACGAAGTTACAACAAACAACAACAGATGGCGCCACTCAAGTTCATATATTTTTAAACTTGTAGTGGTTGACACGATGTTAGTACATTTTTTCAAATATTAATTCATTAATTAAATTTAATTAACTACGATAAAAATTTTCTTTGTTGACCTAAGTAGGAGTTGATTTTTAAAAAATATTTTTTACAGTATTTTTTTAAAATTAATAGCAACAGTTTTACAATGTTTGAAATCATATGAAGCTAGTTTGGATACTATTTCTTCTATAACCTGTCTTGTACAATATTGTTTAATCTTTGCTCAGATCTATATTTGTTAGAAACGATTTATATTTTATTTTATTTTTTCTCTCTAAAAATAGCTGGTACTTACTTTACCCTTCTTGCAATGAAATAAAACATTTAAAGTTGAAGAATACATCAACTAGAGAAGAGTACTTCAAAATAAAGCTTTGCAGCAACAATCAAGCTAAATCAATAAAAGCAGTGATTAACTTTGTTTTCAAAAAAAGAAAAAGAAAATATAACAACTCATTAGGAATTTTTAAAAATGGAATGAAGCATGAAAAGAGAAAATTACTTCATTGCAAGTGAAATTCAATTAGATATCCTACTTTAACGTTTTTTTAAAAACATCCGCAAGCCGAGGAAACATTACTGAAACATAATCAAGATAATTCTATAATTTGCGATGTGAAAAAAATGAAACTTAAAAGAAAAATTTTCATCGCATATTTTCTGAAAGGAACTTTCTTTATTCGTATTGTTGAATTTTTATCTGAGGACTATTTTGATACATAATAAATTATTGTACTTTGTGTTCACTAGATTGAAATTGTATATTTATAGTAACATTTCTGGGGGATCAATAAACTATTTTATTATGGTTGTTTGAAATCATTATAGGATTTTATAACTAATTACGTAGTCTTTATATAGTAAAGTCTTTCAGTTAAAATATGTAAACTGTAGTTGAGGATAAAGTTAATTTTTAAGCGAGTTAAAAGTATATATAAAGAAAATATAATATATTTAAGAATTTTGACAGAGTAAAAGAAATGCTAATGTTTAAATTAATTTCAAGTCACAAGGAATTAAATTATTTATTTATTTTTTGACTAAATTTTTCGGTTGGAAAGTCTTTATCGCTATAGATTGTACTGAGTAATCAAAATTAATTTTTTTCTGATTTTCGAATTCTACTACTGCAGTTTTAATTCGTTTTTTTTTTCTTTATTTAGTTATTCAATATTCTTTATTATAATTAATAAAGAAATAAATAAAAAAAATGAAAAATAAAATGATTAATAAAAGATTTTATTTTAAAATTCCATGTAGTGAAATAAAGAGCATCATTGAAAAGAATTTAAAAATGGCATAGATGGATACAATTCTAAGCTTAGTTCAAAATCACAAAGAAATCTCAAATTCTGTAAGACTTAATATATTTTTAAACAATATTTGCTTTTCAGATATTATTAACTAATACACTTATCAATTATCTAATTTTTTTAAACTATTATAGACATTAACTTATCTAAGTGTTTCAGAAAATTTATTTAATAATATTTCAGGGTTCGAAATAATATAAATTAATAATTTTAAGAAAATTCTTAACAAAACTTGTAATTTTCCACCAAAGTGTTCAATTCAGTATATAACACATCACACATGTGTGCTTATTATAACTTCTAAGTAAAACTTCAGTCTAAAAGGATTTTTCACTTTATTTAATCTGAACTATTTCTCGTTCTTTACCGTTAATGTTCTTTATCGTGCAGTTTTTAGTGTTTTTTTAAATCTAATGTACTAGAAACCTATAGATTAAATAAATTACTCTCTCCTCTCTTTCTCTCTCATGTGATGAAATTAAATAATTATTGAATGCTTATTAATTTTCTTAATATACAATGCAAGTATTTCATAAAATTTTATGCAATTCAATGTCAACTCAAAAAGTTATATTTCATAGTAGTTCAGATAAAAAAAATCGTTTGCAAAAAAAATTATTCAAAATAAGAATTTTTAGATATACTATTTTTGATTTTAAATGTTTAATTATTGAATAAATTTTTGGGGAAATTTTAATATATCTTGCAAAATCATCATAAACTTTAGTGCCAACACTGGATAAATAAGTATTATTCTTTAAATTATTTTTAAATTCAAAATGTTGTAAAACCAAAACATTCCAAAAAATAGATTCCAATACTTATAAATTATTCCTATTTCGATACTTCCTTGAGATTTAATACTCCTGCATTGCAAATATCTAGAAAAAGAAGAATATAAGTATAACTGATTTAATTAAATACATTCTAACTATATTCATACATACTGATTTTTGCAAATGACATTCGATGCATTTTTCTGAATTTTTCTATCATTAATTAGATTATTTAATTATATATCTACTTTTAATAATATCTTTGTCCTGAACATTTCTGTTTTGCTGTAATTTACTTTTAAGATTGTTTCTGCATAATTAGAAAAAAAAATATTTCATGTTGAATTATTATACAACACTGTGGGGTCTTCTGTGTTGAGTATTGTATAATGTGGGCACTTCTTAAGCAAACTAAGGATTTTACAATTCCTTCTGACAATATTTATCAAACGAATTCCTTGAGGTTTAGCTATGAATAACACACACATTTGCTGAGAGATATACTAGTCTAAATATGATTACACCAACAGTTTTCTCAACAAATTTGTTTTTGAAAAATTCCGTTGCGTCACTTAACCTATGCTTGACGTCAGAATGACGTCAGAAGATAAAAGTTTATTTCTAGAGACACGCAAGATGTAAAAGTCATATTTCCCATTGGAGAAACAAAGCACAAGATTCAAATTTCCATTAAATGGAATTTGATCAAGATATTCATTTTTCAATAAAAACGGTGTATTGTTAAGCATTTCTAAATATTTTCCTAACACTTTCGTTATCAAGCAGTTTTATAAGTTGTTTCATAGACTAGAACTTTCTTTACAATCTGAGTTTTCTCTAGAAAAAAGATTTAGGTTTTTGTCTCTATGTCGTGGGCAAGGGAAAGGAGAGAATATTTTCATGGAAGAATTTTTAAATAAATTTGCCAAAACAAATGGTTATGAAAAGAGGTAATATATATATATATAATGGTGCAGATTTTAATGTAAGAAAAGAAACTATAGTGGAGACAATTCTTAATTCTTAGGAAAATTTAAATTTCATTTAGTTCCACAAAAACATACAAACACATTATACACTACTACCAAGCGGAAGTTATTTCAACTGCACTGGTTATTTAATAGGACCACACCTTAAAATAAAACATACATTTTTAACAGCCATTAACTGAGAAGCTGGAACTCTAGCCCTCCAGTTTGTGTGTAAAACCGTGGACATTCCATGCTAATGAATGATCGTTTATTTGACATTTCATCAACAAATAGATCTGTACCATTGCCTAGCAAACAGATTCTCAAATAGTATAAGTGGATATCACCATTTAAGGTAGAACTATTAACTGGATTAAAGGAAGCAGGGTGGAAAAGTCAGAGGATTATTCGATATTTGAGTATGCGGGTGTTGACAATAATAGGAGAACCATGGTTATACAGAGCATCAAGAAAGTAACGGTCTACCCAGTGACGTAAAGAAAATGATTAGGGTCCCCCTGCAAAGTCAGGTTTTGGGCCCCAAACTGATCTTACAAAGGGTATACTTGATTTCATTTAGGATTTAGCCCCTAGAACACTGGGCTCTCCGCAATGCGGGGTGTACGTTACCTGACTGGGTCTACCAAAAGAGACAATAATAGAACATGAAGAAAGTGTAATTTCATACCAGCGTTCGCAGCCTGTAATGTGTCCTTGAAAACGATCTGACAGTAACTAGGACATCAATGTCTACAATGACCATCGGTATTCAACTAAGTGAATGGGGGTTGAGGTCACTAAACCCATTGTACTAACTGACTCTCACTGTTCTTCACCACCAGGTGTATTTTCAGTTGTGCCAGAATCATTCAAATTCATGTACTGGAATAGAATTTTCTTCACCGATGAGTCCCATTTTGAACTAGGCCTCGATAACAAGAGAATTCTTATCTAGACCTGTCGAAGACATTAGTGGGATACATACTTGTGTGTCCTCCACCACACAAACTGAAAACAGCATTCAGAAGTACAGTAAAATGTTTCACTCTCTGATATAACTACAAAAATTTTCTTAAATACAATTTTTTGGCAAAAAATGAAGAAGCGATTGACACATTTTCAAAATAATTTTTATGTTAAATACTTTCCGCAATAATATTTCTTCTGTATATAGCTAAAACATCTTTTCAGAGTCTGAACTAGGATTTTTATAGAATTCACATTATTTTCAGGGATTTTGCCAATCGGAATAATAACCGGTGTTTTTCTTTTAAAATTTCTCTACTCCGATGTATTAAAAGATGAATAAATCCACTTCTTCAAAATTCCTATTTCAGACATTCTAGAACAGTTTGAAAGGCATTTCTGCCAACTGTTGTGTAAATATATTTTGTATAAAAGTTCTTTTGAGTTAAAACATTTTAAAAGAAGTAACATTTCTAAAAATGCAACTTTTCAGAAAATGGACGCAACGATAAAAATTGCACGGAGAGCAAAAACAAATAAGTCAAAGAAGTCAGATTTTTCGTAATATGTTTTTAAAGTATATTTTTTTTAAATATAGGCTATGTAAATCTTTGTAAAAAAAAGGGGGGAATGAATGCTTATGAGAAGACTTCAACTTCTGCTTTCAAAGTAGCAACTTCCGATTTTTTTTTTTTTTTAAATCGTCTTCATGCTTACATTAAATTGCTTCTAACTCCACTTCTACTCTTCGTCGCTGCTGAAGAAAAGGTAATTTTAGAAAGCTAAGATTTCAAATAAGTTAATGGATTAATAAAAACATGAGTATTTTCTGCAAATTTCAAGTTTTTATCTTTGTCAGATATCGTAAAATCAATTTAACTTATCACTATTAATAGCACTAGCTCTTTCTCCCCTTCCTCTCTCTCTCTCTTTTATATCAATATATAATCATATGTACGACAGAAAGTCAAAAAGTAAAGGAACTTTTACAATTTTTCTTTCCAAGGTTTGGCAACAACGCTAGTATACTGCGCTGAATGAGGGTAGTCAGCAACTTTTCTACACAACGTGTCACTCGTTTTCCCTCGTAGTTATCGGGGTGTAGCAGCAATGGCAACTCCATTGTCGATCTGCACCAAGGAGGAAAAGAGGACAGGGATTTACTTGTTGTTTGCGGAAGTTGTGAAACTTCCGGAAATTATTCATCGCATTCAAGCGCAGTAAGGTGACAGTTATTTATTGCAAAGCAAGATATACTAACTGATTGAGCGTTTCAAACAGTGAGTAACTTCTTTATGTGACGACATAACAGTCCTTCGACGTCAACCACTGAGGATCGTTGTAGTTGAGGGTACAGTGATGGAAGGAATGGCAAACAAAATCTTCCGCAAACAAAAAGTGAATCACTGCCCTCCTTTCCTTTTTGGTGCGGATCAACAATGGAAAGCTGCTATATTTACCGGTCTCCTAAACTCCAATGACTACGAAGAAAGACGAGTGACACGTTGCATAGAAGTGTTGCCGACTACCCATCATTCAACGCTGGATACTAACGCTGTTGTCAAACCTTGGAAAGAGAAGTTGCATAAGTCCCTTTACTTTTTGAGTTTTCCTCATATATATACATATATTGTGACAGGGCTTTATCGGTGTTTCAGCTAATTGTCCTCTTGGGATTCCTTTGGGGCCTGAATGGCAGTTCTTTCCAACCAACTCAAGAAGAGAGCGTGTTTATGCAAATTAGGAATCATATATATTGGAAGGTTAGCATTCGCGATGATCACTAAGTGAAGCTCTGAGCGCTAAGTAAGCTAACTGAAGTGAGATAAAGTCTAGAAGAGGAGTCTTAATTCTGGGAGTTGGCCTAACAGTGCCTGTGTAGATAAGCCAAAAGTTGGTCCGAGACCAGCGGAGCATTGCCTAAGTCAGAGCCAGCCAGATTATTGGTTTAACTGACGTTTTACGGACCGTAGCTGTTTACCCAGGAAATAGTGGTAAGCTAGTTCATCTAAACTATAAGGATAGTGCGGATACTATTAAGTTAGGAATTAATATACAAATATAGATTTTCATTTGTTAATTGCGCTAATTATCAGTAATACGTTTAGCGTCTACTCACTCTTGAACAATACCCTCCTAGACTAGTATTGTTGTTGTATTATATATAAATTAAGATCAAAATAAACTGGTGTTATTATGACTGAGTTTAGTGGTGCATCCTTCATTCATTTAGGTGTAGGTCGTGGGTAGTGGAAAGAGGGTATCCCTAACGGAGGGATACCACAATATATGCATTATGGGTATATAAAAACGGGTATATAAAGGGTATATAAAGCACGTCCTATTTTATCGAAATATCGATATTTCTTGCTTCTTAAAACATTTCAGCCCACTAAAATGTTTACTGTGTTTTGATTCTCAGTTTTATTATCTCCAGGGTATAAGACATATTTATACATAAAAAAAGCTTTAAAAAGTTTTTATCTTAGGGCCATTCTGCAATTCAAGGGGTAAGTCTAGTAAGGGAAGGATTCTTGTATAAACAGATCTCATAGATAAAACGATGAGAAATCAGAGAAATAATATTCAAGAATACTGAAATCAATTCCGGGTCTCATTTCAAAATCTGATAAACGATTCTATGTTGATTTTTGTCTCGAACTGTCATTCAAACAGCTGCATTATGCATGGAAACATAATAGATTTACCCTCAAGAAACTAATATTTTCTTTATATCTTGGAGTTCTTTTCCAAGCAAAAGCGGAACAAAAATTCGAGGAAATGTAAAACGGGAATTAAATAAGCAAGTAGGAACATCAATCAAGTGTAACTTAATAATAAAGAGAAACGATTTTTCAAAAGTTATGTACGATAACGGAGTTTAGTTACGATTTATAAAGGTCACTGTAGAATATTGGTAGCAATCAATATGCTACCGATATGCTAGCCAAATTTAAAATAAGACTACATGCCGATATTAATATTATAAATATTTCCCATGGCATTAGAAACAACCCATACTAATCCAAAAACAAAAATATTTTATTTTTTAATTTCATGATCGTGTTTTTTAAAATTCGAAAAGTCAGAATCCTTTAAGAACTGAGAAATTTATATTTATATAAAAAGTAATACAATTTGTTAGTTTAAGAATAGAAAAAAATGTTAATAAGTGAATAAAATAAATTATAGTTTAAAAAAACTAAAAAGAGCACCCTTTCATATTTAATCGAACTAAATTATAACTTAATCCTTTAGCCGCCAAATCTGAAAATGGGATCCGAAATTAGTCGACAAATGCGGAATGGGATCTGAAAAGGGGAAATCGTTAATCCTAAAACTCCTGATCAGGACAATGGAACAAAATTATGAAATTATTGTATTGTCATCGATCCTGGACAAGTGAGCAAAATTTCAAATTAATCTGAACTTTTAAAGAGGGTAAAAATTGAGTTCAGATTCCGTTACATACAAGTGAAGCTTAAAAAAGGGTGTTAAAAATCATTTATGTAAGTGTATATAATAAAAAAGAATCTGATAAACAATTCATTGATTTTTAAAATTAATTCATGCAAATGCATTTGCTCTCAACGGGAAAACCTTAAGAAATATAAAATGTCCATCCAAATTTCAATGATTTATGTGATATTAGAATTTGATTATCTACTTTAAATGGTTAAGATGGGTTTCTTGGCAATGTTAAAAAATATTTTGTATTTTTCCTTTTTTTTTTAATGAATCTCTTTTAAACAAACTAGGATTCGGGAGGTACCCCCTGTTTTCCTAGTCGTGAACCAATCACCATTGTTCTAATTATACAACTGTTTATACCAGCGGTACTCAACCTGCGGCCCACCGAGCCTTTTCAAGTGGTCCGGTCAGGGGCCCATTGCTCTGAAAAATCCACTTATTTAAGAACAATATATTAAAACTTTGGTGTTAAGAAATCAAATATATCAATTTTGCTTTTTGCTGTCGATGTCGTATGAGTGCGAATTGATGTTTTTTTTTAACTAACGATTACGGTTAGTGATAACAGACAACAGTGGAGTAGAGAAAGTTTTATTGGTGGAACTAATATTTAATTATCTTTCATACCTTGCAAGGAAAAAATATTCGAAGAAATTATATCGTTTCAAAACGATTGAGAGGGTGACTATTTTGTGCTGAAAAACAAACATGGATCAGTAATAGTTTGATTTGTCATGAAAGTGCTGTACTTAAAAAGTACCAATAAACAGGAAATATTCAATGACACTTTTCCTCGAAGATCTCTTTCAAGAGGTTAAAATCGGCTTTTTTGAATAATCTTTACAACAGCAACAAAGTGTTTGTCAGTGGTAATGACACAGCGGTAACAAAGACATCTTATGAAGTTTCTTATATTATTGCTAATCATATGAATCCATTTACTGATGCAGAAATTGGGAATAATTGTTTCTTAAATGCTACTAATTCAGTGTTAGTGACAAAAATAAAAAAATATAAAAAATAGTAATTAAAAAAAGCAAAACAGGAGTTAAAATATTTTGATCTATTTTCCACATTTTAAACCCCCTCCCTCCCCCCTCTTTATTCCGAGTGAAATTGCTAACATACGTTTGCGGCCCGTGTAAAATAGCTAACATATGTATGCGGCCCAGCAGAAAAAACGGTTGCGTACCCCTGGTTTATACTCATTGCTCAAATAATAAAACGGTAATTTACATGTATTATGTAGTTCTAATTTCGCCTTATTGCCAATTTTTAGCCATAATATTGAACAGGACTTACTGCCTGTTTATTATTGTTCTCGTGTGTGAGATAAATAAATAAATGTATTACGTCATCCCCATAAACGTTTTTACATAGAGAGAGATAAAAACGTATCGTTTTCTGAAGATCTCACTTATATGTATATGCATCCGAATTATCAATAATATACATTATAAAATGCAATAAAATTTTTCAAAAATGGTAATATATACATAACGATAAATTTTATTTTAAATCGATTATAAAAATAAGGAATATTAAAAGATTTTTACTTATTGGAATAACATTTCAAGAGATGGTTAATTTTTTATTACCTACTACGCGCATTTTAAATAGTACTAATTTATTTTACGTAAATTTTAATGCCTATCTGTTTCACATATAAGCTCAAAACATTAATTATTCAATTTACTGTTTTATCTGCGAATTTTTTTCCTTAAAATATCTTACGTGAATGCACTCAAGTAATCAATAATATATGCTTTAAAATATTTCAGCGTTACTGAAGACGCATCATTAAAAATTAGTGATACTTGTATAGCTATATTTAATTTCGTACAGACTTAAAATAGTTTTAAAAAGTAATATGATGTAATAATATTTCGAGCTATTTAACATTTTATTACTAGTGGCGCTTTTTAAATAACACTATTTTATTAATTTATTATTATACAAATTTTAATAATTTATTTTAATTAAGAAAATTCTGAACATATTCATTTTTCTCTCATAAATCTGCACTATGTTCTAATTATTAGTATTTTAGCAAGGAAAGAATGTAATGATATTTTATTTAAATATTTCTAATTATTGTAGAGTTCTTTCATATTTGCGTAATTACTATATAAGAGACTTCTGACTTAAAATAAATTTAAATCCATTACTTCCGATTAAATATCTAGCTTAATCGTTAAGTTTTTTAGCAAATAAAGTAAAATAAAAGTCAAAAATTACTAGATCACAGTATCAAAGCACAGTTTAATATTTGGGCAAAAATTAACAAAATTCAGAATAATAGAATTTAAATTTCACTTAAGAAATAGATTAATCTTTTTCTCTTATTAATACAAAAATATAATAATTTCAATATATTTTCAAGATAAAGTTAAAACAAATAGATTGACATCAAGCATTTTGTTAAACAAATTTACGTATTCCCTCCATGCTCTTAAAAATTTATGATTTAATTTTTCTATGCATACAGTTTGTAAAAAAAAAATTAAATGCTGGTGAAAAAAATGGTCAATCTAAATAAAATGTTTCACGGCTTAAGTATTTTTACAAAGCCAAACAGGATTTAAGAAAAGGAAATCTGGAAAGGATTAAATACCAATTAAATTCTAGAAATAACTTGATTCGGTTCGCTACAGATCTTTCTTATTGTTTCACATTTTTTTTTAAACTCAGAAACATATTTAATGAAAAAACAAGGGGGTGGAGATTTAAAAATTTGTTGGAAAAATTAAAAAAACATTTAATTAGATTTGTAAAGAGAACATCCTTTTATTACAAAGTTTTCTACTGTAAGAAAATATTTTAAAGTAAATGTACTTTTAAGGAAAAAATATTGTATCAGTACTCAGTCTTTTAACAAACATTCGTAACTAAAGATACTACTTAAAATATTTACTGATCCCGAATTTCGTATTCAAAAATTGGAATCAAACAAAAAAATTTTTTTAAATAAAAAGTAGTTTAAAGTTTTAAAAAATGAAAAGCTTTTGAAAAACATTTCTAATTGGATAATAAAATGTTTTAAAATATAGAGATTTCCATTAAAATTCTAACTAAAGCAGAGTGATTTTAAAAATAATTCAATAGTATTATTTTATACTTTTTATTAACTGATTAAAAAACTTGGTGCTTTTTTTTCCAAAATATTATCTATTTTTTTAATATTTCAGTGTTTCAAAGTTGAGAGCAATTATTTTTCTTCAATCCCTTGGATTATATAATTTTTATCTTGTTCATTTCACAAGAAGTTTTATTTTATAATATTTAACTTCATATTCTTTTAGCAAAAATGTATAAAAATCTCAAAAAAAAAATTCTTCAGTAAAGAAACAGTTTTATTTGTATAACTTAGACATTAATAGAAATCCGAACTGTGGTTTGGTGGAACTTCTTTTCCAAAAACAGAGTTTTTTATTCTCCTAACAAGAAATTTTTCAAGATAACTGTAAGGAAATGTATCCAGTGAGTGAACCAATTAATATCATTAATACAATATCTGAATATTACTAAGGCAATAAATAAACCCTTATGCAAGTTTTCTAGATACTTTAAACCCATCAGTTAGAATATATTTTCAATACTCTCACACATGAAATCGTAGATAAAAATCTTTCACATCACTCACTTCTGCAATTTTTTTATAAAGAAAATGTATTGCGCTGAAGAAAAACTACAGAAACAAAGTGCATGGCTTAAAATGAACAGGAAGAATCATAAAAATGTTGCTAAACGTAATAGGAACGCTATAAAAAATTCATCAAAAACACATCGAGAATAAAGAAAAATTAAAAACTCCTGAAACACAGAACGTATAAAAACAATTCACAAAAGAATAACTAAAAGTATTGAGAAAAAAAGTAAAATATTTTGAAAAGTCTTAAAAATTTATTTTTAAAGACATTAAAAAGCACATATTAAACATATCAAGCTCTTCAAAAAACAATTTAAACTTTGATGTTTGTTTTCTGAACAGCTTGATACTCTTAATGTATATTTTATTGTTTCTTAAAGTAAATATTTATGACATCTCAATCCTTATATAATACATAGTAAACATATCTAAATATACTAAGGCAACAATATTCAAGATTCGAGAGGATAGCACAGAAATATAGAACCAATGAGGCAAGCCCATTGGAAAATCCTCTAGTTTTGCTATGGAGAAATTCGAGTTTTTATACGACATTAATAAGTTGTATAGTATCATATTTTATTATAAATTTAACACTAATATCAAAAAATAAGTTTAAGCGAGAAATGTAAATTATTTATGAGATAGGAGTATAATATGTGTTGCAATTTCAGAATACAGCTAAAAATGCTTAATTCTCACGTTGTCCTTGCGCCACTGAAACAAATTATTAGGTTACTTTTTAAAAAAAGTAACACCTATATTAGATTTTACCTACTTGAACAATTGTAGGTCGTCAGCAAATTATTCGGGGATTCTTAAAATACAGCAAAAATGCCATTAATGAAGAAAATAAAAAGCAAAGGTCTGAGATTAGAGCCTTGTAGGACATCTAATGTATTTGTAAACCCATCAAGGTATATTATGTTATTAAAATATTAAGTATATTCTATTACTTAAATAAGAAAATAAAAAATCAATAAGATTAACATGAAACCAATAGATTTTGATTTCTTTTTAAGCATACCAAAATCAATTGCATCAAATTCTTTTGAAAAATCAGTGTAAGACATCAAATTGTCAGCCATTTTCAAAAGCGGAAATAGTTTTATTCATCAGGTAAAACTGATTAATATTCATCAAACATTTTGGAATGGTTCCATGTTAAACGGATGAAATTACGTTTTAACATGGTGGGAAAAACTTGTTCTTTATTGTGATTTCAAATATTATAGTGAATGACCTCAAAATTTCAGTTGCTCTATAATTGTACAATAATTTATATTAACCATCAATTATGAACGTGAATTCTAGACTGCTCTGGGGCTAGAATAACAAGTAGCCTTGAAAGTAGCAAAAAAAATCCACACCACTTGTAAGAAATGCTGTGACCATCCAGCTTCACGGGGGCACATTCTGAGATGCATCGGACTTTCTAAGGGTTTCTTAACATCCGATCTCCTTATTATTGTAGGTTTTTTGGTGCCCAACAACCTTCTGGAGCTGATCTTCTGACATATGTCAGATCGTTCGAAAATAAGAAATAACAACATATTACCATTTCTGTAAATAGAAATAATTTTAATTTATTTTCAAATATCAGGGAGTCTAATTGATTCCAAAGAAAGATTAAGCGAAATAAAAAGAGTTATAAATCAACACTCTGCCTATCCTTTAATTATGAGAGAGTATAGGATCTACTACAAGAGTTAAAAAAGATGACAGAATTGCATCTTCGGTAGTAACAGAGCGTGTTTTTACCAAGTTATCAAAGCAGTTGTTCTTGATAACATTTCTCTCATAGCCTGAGCTGAAATTATAAGCAGAGCAGAAATAATCAGCAACAGCGTTAGTGATATCGTTATCATTACATAACATAAGTTCAAAAGTTAAGAATACATGAATTCTAACATACTTTTTTCCCAAAAATAATTCTTTAAGTATTTTTACATGATTACACTTTAAGAATAAAATGTGAAATTGTTTATTGATATAATTCACCAGCAATCATATACCTTCAGCTCAAGAATCCCTTTTTTCATAATTTTATTTTTTTTTTTTGTGATTAAAACTCTCGCGCAAACACACATACAGAAAGAAAATAAGAGCTTACGTTAAATAATCCCAACATACATTTTAATAATGAATAAAATGTTATGTTGATAAACAAAAATAAGACGATATGATCAAATTTTAAAATATAATTCTATTAGACGCCTAGACATGTTTATTGTTTGCATGAATTTAATAACTTACTCCGCTAACATTCAATATTTACTATACAAAATAAATTTAAATGCTCTGTTTTCTATTTCTTTATTAAATAGAAGCATATATTAGTTGTTTTCATACAATATTAACGCAAAAGTAATTTACAAAATCTACATTTTTCCAATGCATAAAGTTTATATATTGATAATTTAAATAATATAGTAATTTAAGGTAAATATTCTGAATTGAATTTAGTTTAGGTTAATTCTGGGGCAATTCAGATCGTTTCAATATTAAAATTCTTAATATGTTTAACCATAATTTAATTAACAATAAAAACGAATATACAAGCTTTAATTCATTTTTAATATTATACAGCAAACAAAACATGGTTATTTGAATTTCACAACTTAATTGTTTGTTCAACAAAAAGTTACAATGTTTCCAATTAAAATCGCATCAACACATTTCGGTTATGAAAGTAAGTTTCGTCATTTTTCCACGAAAATTTTATTGCCAAATATAAATACACCATAACTTCATGAACTACATATCTTGCACGATTTTTCGACATAATCACCACCGAGATTGAGACATTTGTCAGTTGAAGAAATCTCTGGTAAAATTTGGTGGTCCACCTCTGCATTGTTTTAGAAGTAACGTCCCGAGGGAAATAAGTGAAAGTTCGATGAGGGAATGTTGTTTTTATACATGGATGCCCAGTTTAATTTTCATTTTTTACAGTCTGCCTTCTTTCTCTGAACACGCAACACCAGCGACCAACCATTTGATGAGATATGACCTCTTCTGTAGACGTTCATGGATGGTGGATATTCTAGTCTCATATACCCATTCATACCGGATAACCACTCGTACTTCTATTTGCGACTACGTTGTCAGAAAACGTCTGTCTGCCATCGTGATTTGTACGCAAATAACCTCAGGCACGCCAGTCTACTTTTGCTCTCTCTTCTTCGACGTTCTGCGCATGTGTCATTCCAACTACGCTGACTCTCTTCCGTCCTTGAACCAGCAACGGATATCGTATATTTGTTTGTATTTTTAACTGGTGTACCATTTTCCCTTTAAAAAAATTATAAATCTTACTTTCGGATACTTACTACTATATAATACTTAAATCCCTCTCGTGTAACATACTATTAAAAATTATAACTTCTCTATTTCTTCTGTTACTTTTCGACTACTAATTTGAAATTTAAGCACTTTTTACTGATCAAAGGCTCAGTTATGAATGCATTTTGTCAATTTAGTAATTTTTTTCTTTGCACCAAAAAGAATTCTCTTTTGAACTTTACAATTCCCATTCATTTCTGAATACACACGCAAAAGTTATTTGAAATGTAAATAAGCTTCCTGTAATTTGTTTAAAAATGATGGGGAAAAACCTTGTTCTGAATGTAAAATTGTGCTATTCTGGATTTAAAATCCACATTAAAAATATTTTATTTTTGTGCAGTTTCTTTTCTATTTCATGAGTCTCCTTTAGTTCATTTTAATTAGTTTATCGCCCTGAAAACAAATAAGAAAAGAATGATTCTTCATTTTTCATTTGAATTAACACTTTAATTTTTAAGCAAATCTTCTGACATAAAAGAGTAGAGTTTTGAAATCTAAAAAAAAAATTAATCTTCACGGGTGATATTTTGCATCCTGAGGAAATCCAAAAACATCTCAAGCTTAACTTTCTGATTTTCCGCATTTTACTTTCGGTATTTGCCCTTTCCATTTCTTCACAATTTTTTATTCAAGAAGAAAATTGTCAAAATTATTGTGCGCTGAAACTCGAATTCTAAAATTTTTATTCCATTTTCAAAACAATAACTTATACATTTCCAAACGAAGTTTAAAATAAGATTCTGCTTTTTGATCAGAAAAAGTCAGCTTCTATTATTTTGATTTATGACTCTACACAAGATTATTTTATAACATTACATCAAAAGATTTTGAACAAGTGTACTATAAAAAAATGATGAAATTATAAAAAAATTACTTTTATCTGTAAAACGTAACCAAAAGATTTTCTTCAATAAGATAAAAATATTTCATCGAATTTAAAAATGTTACATTGCAATGTTTGTAGGAAATCAGCAAAAAAAATTATTTTATTTAATTAAGTTAAAATTCGATTTTTAAACTCTTTTTTAAACCTATATTAATTTTATCTGTTAAGTATTGTTAGCAATATTTTATTTGAGTTACTTAAGTTTTTGAATGACTCTCTCATCAAAATTTCATGTAATTCAAAAAACATTCATTCAAAATTCTACTATATAAAAGGTTATTAAAACAATAATTAATTAAAAATTCCATTATGTCTCTCTGCTGACATTCAATGTATTAGTAATAAATCAGACATCATATAAATATTTTAAAGATGCGATACACACACACACAATGGTGTAACGTACACCCCTCATTACGAGGAGCCCAAGGGCTGACTGATATCAAATACGTATTTAACCAATTAATAAAATATTAAAGACTAAGTGTCTGATTCTTCAGGAGGGGCTAATATACTCCGTTACGCCACTGGCAATACATATCTATAGGAAATATTTGTTCAAGCGAATGTTTTGTGAATCCAGCACACATATACAATGTGTTATCGTTATTTCTTCACATATTTATTGAATTCTTTAAAAATGCATATTAATAGTTAATTTTAAGTTTCATTTAAGTTTAAATCTAATGTAAAAGTAGTAAAAGAATATGAAGAAAACCTTTCTTTTTTTTAATGTGTCTTGTAAGCGTTCTGCCTTTGTGTTATATGCGCGAATCACTATACACACACAAAGCATTTTTACTATCGCATATATCGTTTACAGTATATATTTATACAGTTTGTATAAAAAAATTATAATTATTTTTACATTATATACGTACTTTTTAACATTTAAACTATGATTAATATAACTTTTAAGGGAATAAAAAATATAAATATTCTTCTGGAGATTACAAATAAAATATTAGAAGCTAAATACTCACATTGGTAATTCTGTGAAGTACTTAGTTCTGTCTGAGTCTAACCTCCAATATAGACTTTTTGAATATCTGTGACAGAATGGATAACTTGCTCTTTAGTAATTAATTTACTTAAATATATAAGAAAATTTAAAGCTAAAAAATTGTAAAATACTTGGAATTTTCTAAAATAAATTAATTTTCAAATGTTCAAATAATTTGTTGAAAACAGAGTAAAATTTCAAAAATGACAGCTTAAATTGGATCAGAAGGCAGGCTGAACTTAGCCTAGACAATCCGTATGTAGCAGAGAAGTTCGACATAAAAATTTAGAAAAACTTTGTGAGCATAGCATGATTCGACAGGGAGCAATCTGACTGGTCGAGACGAAGTCGTTGCGAAGGAGGAGTTACAGTTCAGTAAGAAATCAATGCATGAAACATTAGAAGAGTGCAAATTTAAAGCAATAAAATATATATTGTGGTGAAATTTTGAATAGAAATCAAACTTTTTAAATAAAAGAGGAATAAATTAAGATGCGATTAAGCAAGTAATTAGATGTAACGATGAAGTATAATATGAATAATTTATTGGTTTTTTTGCTGATTAATGCATTCTTAACTAGTACTGGAAAAGTTTTGTAATATAGAGTTTCAAGAAGTACTCCAAAAAATACATGAAAATGACTTCTAAAATCTTCTTCGACAATTAAGTTGAAAAATAAATGAACTCCTTCGACAAAGGAAGGAAAGAAACTTACCGGAAGAGTTTTGAAAAGAAATCCTCTTTCCTATTATAAAAGTCAATTGCCGTTGGAATTTAAATTGCTCTACTCAAGACTCTCGAACCAAGGCTCTAGTAAAATTTCTCTTCACTTCATTTTGAATACCACGCAAGTCATCGATTTCTTTTCAGTATTGCTTTTACAGCACAGTATTTTGTCTCTTGAAGGAATCTTGGAACGACTTTTGAGGATAAAATAAAACAGACTATTTTGGCTTTTAACCTTTCGTTCCGATGGAAGATTTAGGATTGAAGGATTTCCGAAAGGCATTCTTTTATTTATGACTTTTCCTTCAAGTTTTCGTTTGAACAATTTTTGAGTAGTTCAACAACTAATCGATCTTACGCTCTTTTGTAGAAGGTAAGCATGAGGAAGAGAGGTGATATTTGTGAACGACATGTTTTCTTTTTTAAACCTGAGGAATTTAAATTGAGTACTTGAATAAATAACTATCCATGTTTGCTTAGGGATTACATATCCGTTTTCGTAAGTCATACTTATGTGTTAAAACAAGCAGAAAATAAGTTTATTTCGACCGTTATTTCTTTTTTTAATGTATTTGTTACAAATCTTATTAATTGTTTTATTACTGGAAACATCGAAAGATCTCTTAGGTTTTCAAAGCTTTTGAAAGTTTAAGAAAGCCTCATCAGCTCATTAAAATATATTATGAACTGTTTAAGTGTGCGTGCATTCGTGTGTCATTAAAAATATTATGAACTGTTTAAAGGAGTGTGTGTGTGCGTGCGTGTGTGTGTGTGTGTTTGAATTTTCACTACTTTTTGAGAAAAGTGTGCGTGTGCGTGTTTGAATTTTCAATACTTTTTGAGAAAACAATAGTTTTATATAGTAATAGTTTCCATCTATGAATTACCTAAATATAGCATGATTCCTTAGTCTGTGATTCATTAATATTTTATTCACTTTATACTTTACGGTTCGGAGAATACGCATACAGAAAATCGATATTTCCAATCGTTACTTGAAACTAGCACGGCGTGATGCGTAATCATATACTATACCAGATGTCTGAGTCGAATAATTCTGTAAATAATTCGATTTCAAATAAATGCATTACTTAAACGTGTTATAAATTGCAGTATTTGTCTGAAGAGCCCTGACTCGTAAATTCATAAGTAATAAAATTATGTATTATCTTTTCGAATAAAATCTTACTGATTAGCTTACAGAAAACGATCACAAAAAATAAAAATAATATTTATAAAAATTAAGCCAAAGAAAGTAGTAAATAAATGAAATAGTGCCATCTACATATTTGTTTTGCACACACAAGCATAACTGATATAATTAAAAATTACGTTGTGTTTTCACTTATTTAAAATAAAAATGGTGAGAGTAGAATTATTTAGTTATATGTTTCTAGAACAAATGAATTTCTGCTTAATAGTGCTTATATAGCTGGACCCCCTATTTAACGATTTTCACGATTTAACAAATTTTTCCAGAATAATATTAAGGCAAAATACCTGTTTAACGAATAATAAACCTTGAATTAACGAAATGTTTCAACAACAGGATCTATTTTTATTATTTTAGGCTTATAAAAAGTTGGATTTCTTTTCAAATGACACATCCGTTTTGTCCGGAACAGAAAAGATTTTTCTTGCAAGCAGTAAATTTTGATAAGAAAGGGCGAAGCATATTGTTAGAGATTACATGTGTAGATGAGGAATAAGTGTAATCTATCGCACGAGTTCTGAATAGAACAGGAAATTCTTTTCTTATTTCATTCCATTCCACAACGCAGAGAATATTTTACCATTTGCTCTCTTTCTTCAGAGAAGTTAAGTTTATTATACGTATGGTTTTATAGGAAATTTTTTTTGATTTGTCGTCATCAATAATAGCGATTCTGATGCAGAAATTGATAATGAAACACCTATCAAAACCGTTACATTATTCTAATGCATTACATCAGGGGTAATCAACCTTTTTTACTTTTGGGCTGCATACATATGTAAGCTATTTCATGCATGCCACAACATGAGATAAAAGGGAAGGGGTGAAGAAATGCTTTAAGACCAAGAAAGCATTCGAAATTTAAAATGTGGGAAATGGATCAAAATATTATATCTCCTGTTTTTCTCTTTTTAAATCATTTTTTATATTTTTTATTTTTGTCACTAACATTAAATTAAAAGCATTTAAGAAACACTCCTTCACAATTTCTGCATCAGTAAACGGTTTCATATGATTAATAATAAAACAAACTTTCATAGGATGTCTTTGTTACCGCTGTGATATTACCACTGACAAAACACTTTGTAGCTGTTGCAAAGATTATTCAAGAAATCCTATTTATCAGCTCTTGAAAGAGATATTGGAGGAAAAGTGTGATTGAATGTTTCCTGTTTATTGGTATTTCTTAAATACAGCACTTTCAGTGATAAATCAAACAATTACTGATCCTTGTTTGTTTTTCTCTACAAAATAATCAACCTCTCAATCGTCTTTAAACGATGTATTTTCTTCAAGTAGTTTTCGCTTGCAAGATATAAAAGGTATCCATCCTTAAAATTGTCTCTACTCCATTGTTGTCTGTTATCACTAACCGTAACTGTTCCAAATAGAAAAAGAACATCAGTTCGTGCCCGTACAACACCGACAGCAAAAAGCAAAATTGATATTTTTGATTTCTTGACAAAGAATTTTACACCAAATTTCTAGTACAATGTTCTTAAATAAGTTAATTAATTAAATAAGTTAACCATGACCGGGCCACTCAAAAAGGCTCGGAGCGTCGCAGGTTGAGTATCGCTGCATTACATTGTTCTTCGGAAACTGTGAAAACAAATAGTATGCAGTAGAATGTAAGTAACGTCGTATTTTCTTCTTCGCTAGAATTTTTGAAATATATAACTTAGAAGTGGTTTTATCCATGTTTTACGACAACAGAGGGGAGAAATTTTAAGAAAAAAAACGCCGATATTTATTTCAAATGGTGGTAACTCTGAATATAATATGAATTCTTCAAAAATCATAGTTGAGCCTCTGTACAGAGGTCTGAGCTATATACAGGCAAAATATTATTATAACAGAAGCATTTTTCACAAAAGGAGAACATTTTGAAAAAAGGTTATTCTAAGTTAATTTTTTGCCGAAATATGGTATTTAAATAATTTTTTGTCAAAATATGTCCTTAATACAATTTTATACATGTATTTTTATCTAAGTGCCACTAAATATCATGAAAATTATCCATTTATGCGCCTTTTAAAATCACGGTTCCGAACGTAGTCGGATACCTTAACTGCATAATTGGCGCATAATAATTGAGAATTTTTAGCGGCTGAATAAAAAGTGTGTTATTTATATTCAGTAGCTAAATATTTTTTGTGTAGTTGCTTATCATAAAATTTCCAAAAAGTAAGTACAAAAAATTTGCATTTCCTTGGACCCCGATAATAACCCCGAATTAACGAATAAAATTTTCCATCCCAATCAGTTGCATTACATCGGGGTCTAACTGCATTAAAAAGTCATTCACCTCTTCCGAAAGGTAACTACACACTTTGGATTCCTAGATTTAAAAAAATCTTAGGCTTTTCTAATTAATGACTTTTAGATACAAAACCGAAACGTATATATAAGTTAATATGAATAATCACACCAATCTTAAAAAGATTTCTCTTTTTTGATGTTACTGAATGTTCATTGTAATTAACTTGAACTTATGTTAAATATGTTATCATTACACCCAAAGAATTAAAAGCATGCAGAATTTTAGTTTTGCGCGATTTTATCTATATTTTTATTATTTTTTTCCGTCTTGATACTAAAAACGTGTAGTTAATATTCATATTTTATTCTAAAAGAAAAAACCCTAACCATACCACCTAAACACCCCAATAAAAAGCTATACCACTATAAAATCCAGATTTTATAACTATCACACTTCAACACACTTTAATTAACTCTACATTTTTTTCCTTTCAGAAACATAATTAAATACCGACATAAAAAAGTCCCTTCTGTGCTTCCAATAAAAAATAATCAGAGAAAGTTATTTCTGGTCGAAAAGTCGGGAGATAATTTTCTGAATTGACCGCTCTCCGGAGACCAGCATGTGTTGACCACAACTTTGCGATCGCGAGCTCTTCAATTATTGATTTGAAAGTGTTTGATGGGGAGCCCAGCTCCGGACTTAATCACCTTTACTTATGGAAGGGGGTTCGGT
>BMAV01004795.1:0-101336 GCA_019973955.1 Trichonephila inaurata madagascariensis
TAAAAGCGATAAGAGATATTCACACACAAATTTTTAAAAAAGTAAAATATTTTATTTTAGTCAGTATCAATTGCGCACACAAGGGGTGTACTAGGGGTCCGGACACCCCCCCCAGCCCTTGATTTTATTTTCGATTGGTTATAATCTTATGTATATATTACATAAAATTTAATTATGTACTTGTTATTAATAATTAATTTTATTAATTAATGCTAATTATTTATTAAATAATTAATTTTGTATTGTTTTTGTTCTAGAGAATCTACAAAATCTCTCAAAAGAATATGTTGGGCGGTGAATTGGAGCATGATACCAAAATGGTAGACTGCGCCCCCAGACCTTTGAAAAATTTTCGTGTGCGCTAAGGTCAGTTTATATATTAAAAAAAAAAAAAAAATTTTGTTTTATATAAGTGGTTGTATTTTTTTGTAATAATGAAGCGATTTTTTTAAAAAAAGAACAGGTCAAATCAATTTTAACGTTATAAAAACATTTACGAAAAGTTTTTGCTACTGTATTTACTCGAATCTAAGCCCCCATCGATTTTAAAACGCAAAACCCGATTCTCTACACGTTTCTGAGAAAAAAATTTTTAAAATAAGTGTAAAAAGTTCACATCAATGTCCTATACTTAAGAATTTCTTTTAAAAACTTAATGGGAAATAATAAGAAGTTGATAACTTATTTATTTTACTGGTATTAAACTTTCAGATACTTAGCTGAACTTATAGTTACTCTAACCGTGTGCAATAACCATGTTTCAAAAATGATTCGTCACAGCTGACTTCGGAATTGGTGCCTGCGTCGTCTTCTATGCCATCCAGTGCATTTGTTGGGCAAGATTTTTTTTAAAGAATGTATTACATAAGAATGTAATAGAATTATTAAAAAGTCTGTTAAACAGTTGCAAGCAAAAGTTACACCATTTTGCTTACGCCACCGACGTATATTTGTTTCATCCGTGTCATATTTTCAGTGGCTGCTGCTCTGTTTCCCTTTTTTTCTGCGTATAAAATTGCCTCCCTTTCCATACTTGCTCCATAGTGAACTCGTCTTGATACTATTACCGATATCTTTGATGTTTAGGTGATTAAAAGAAAGCATATACAAAAATATTTCTAAATACGAAAAGACAGGCGATGCTTACGATAGTCTGAATTCTAGAGATAAACTGCAGAATGAGGTAAGTAATTCGATTTAAGTGGCCAAAATGGTTGGTTACATTTTTCTTTTTGAAACGCGTGGAAATTTAATTTTCATCCGCCCAACAAATGTTTTACCTTCAAATCTAAGCCACGCCCGATTTTCAGTAGCATTAAAACTGGAAAAAATAGTGCGGCTAAGGTTTGAGTAAATTCGGTAATAATCTTCATAACCTTTCAATAATCATTCTCCCAGAAAAAAAAACGCATTTTGTATAAAACGAGCTTTTTTATAAAACAAGCTTGCCCTCTATTCTTACATCTTTTGTATTATAAAAAAGAAAATAAAAAAAATTTGGTATTTTATAAACTTAATACACTAGCCTGCAAAATTAAACTATCAAACTTTTTTATGAATCTTAAGGTAGGCGAGATTTTATGGCCTTAAATTATTAAAATGGTTTCAAAAAATGATGATCTATGTTGAAAAGTCTATGCTTGTATTTTCAATTATATTAAAATTTCACATACTTTAAAATCCCTGTCTAATCACTTGATTAATTCGACGCACACCAGTATACTGAGTGTTCCAACAGGGACTTACAAGACATCAGACAGAACTTTAGGTATCCGACTACGTTTGGAACCATGATTTAAAAAAAAAACACATAAATGGATAATTTTCATGATGTTTAGTGTCACTTAGATTAGAATGCATGTATAAAATTTTTTTAAGGACATTATGACAAAAAAAATTTATTTAAATACAATATTTTGGCAAAAATTAACTTAGAATAACCTTTCTTCAGAATGTTCTTCGTTTATAAAAAATGCTTCTAAGATAACAATATTTCGCGCGCGCTTATATAAAGTAAAGACTTCTCCAGAGAGTCTGATCTAGGATTTTTGAAAAATTCACATTATTTTCAGAGTTACCACCCATTGAAATAATTATCGGCGTTTTTTTCTTAAAATTTCTCCCCTCTGTTGTCGTATAACATGTATAAACCTACTTCTAAGTTATGTATTTCAAAAATTCTAGTTGAGCCTCTGTAGAGAGGTCTGAGCTACCTACAGGCAAAATGTTATTATATAATAGAAGCATTTTTCACAAAAGAAGAATATTTTGAAAACGGGTCATTCTATGTTCATTTTTTGTCAAAATATTGTACTTAAATAATTTTTTATTTTTATACTATTCTTAAAACAGTTTTATACACATTTTCTAATCTAAGTGACACTAAATATCATAAATATTATCCATTTATACGCATTTACAAAATCACGGTTCCGAACGTAGTTGGATACCTTATCATACATATTACATATTTACAGCTCATATACCCTTTTTTATGCGAATTTATTTTGTGCGATTTTTTCTGTGCTATCTTTTTTTACGTGGGATATGAATTTCAACAGCTTTGGCACCACTGTAATGCTTTCTATTAATGTACCATTGGCGTAACAGAGAATGCTAGAGCTCCTGCGAAGTCAGGTTTAGCCTTTAATATTTTATAAATTAGGTAAATATATACAAGGTGTCAGTCATACCTTAGGGCCCACTGGAGTCCCGGGGTTGCAGAGTTGTTTGTTACATCACTGCAATGTACTCATATACACTTCAAGACGCTCTTTTCATTTGTTATAAACAGTCTCCCGACAATACCAAGGTTTTCCAAACGCACTACAAACGCCGATTCAAGACAAAATTTTAAAAGTGTGCATTTCAAAATTTGATAGATTATATCCCGGACGAAGCCGGTTCTTTGGGAAAATTGGGAAAGCATTTTCAAAATAGATACCAATTTCAAAAAGGATATGAAATTTCAAAAGAGCTTCGATCCCAAAATTGGTTATCGTGACTTTTTTAAAAAAACGCCCAAACCCGCCCTTTCCCCAAAAAAACTTATGTCTTACTTTTTGGTGCCAAAAATTAAAATAAAATTGAAATTGTATCTTCGGACGAAAGCGTTTTGAATTAATTCATCACAAGAAGATAGCTTTTTGGGATTACTTTGGGGTAAATAAAATGTATCCCATTTTGAAAATTTCTCCATGTATACAATAGAAACTAAATTTTTTTAAAATCCTTCCATGTGTAATTTAATAATTTTTTTGTCAGGAAGACTTTCCGAAAATTTGTAAATGATTGGCGTATTTTTAAATGCGACTTTTTTTTTCTTCCCACCGAAAAAAAAAAAAAATTTTTATTTTTCGACGAAGTTGTTCGTTTATAAGTAAAATTTAAAAATTTTTCAAAAATTTTTTTTTGGGGTTTTTTTTAGCGTCCCTATCTACCACACAAAAACAGATTCTACTGTATCTATCTAGACATTAATAGAATTTGAATATATCCGCCTATACGACTTCTGCTTATAATTTATATTACAGATCACATACTTTAGCATCGAACTTTAGCTTGGATTTAATTTGATTTTAATTTACGTCGTATTCTTAAGTAACAAGAGGGCTATTGGCGAATGATCTTGTAATTTGTTACCTGGATCAAATGACGAGGGCGACACTTGAGCTTGTACGTCCTCAATAAATTTCCACACCACGCCAACGCCGAATACTTATACCTAGTTGGGAGAAATAGGTGTAACATATAATCATAAAACGACGGAACGAAAAAATCAAAGCAGTAACGTTCTAGTTCACTAATAAAATCGGTGTGTGTGAACATAAAAGAATACTTTTATTTTCAAATTATTATTTTGCAAGTAAAAAAAAGCGAGGAAAGTATAGGAAAAAGCTTTACTTTTAAAAATATATATAACAGTCGATAGTAAGTCACTGTTATTGGTCGTAAACACGTTTTCCCTTTCAGTAAAAATTCGGCCTTTTGGCCATTTATACTATTGTTATTATAATAAGTATGAATAAATAAATTTTTATAATAATAAAATGCATTTGGTAAAGAAAATACGTATGGTAAAAAGATCTTTTAACCGAACTATTTGTTATAATAATTTTGAAAAAGAAGCTGTTGTAACTTTAAATATATTTTGAAAGCATTTAATCCAATCAAATCCAATATTATTTGTCATACTTAGTTGAAAAAAATGTCGTGTTCACAAAATAAGAGTTTTTATTTGATACCAAAAGAGGTCTTTATGCAATTCGAAGTTTTTCTTTTAAAGGAATTCAAATATAAACGTACTCTTTCATACTTATAAAATATAAATATCCAAGTAAACGAATTTTATGAATTGTATATAAACTTTTTTCTTCAACCTTTTTTTTTTCAAATAGCTTTATAAATATTATCGAAAAAAAACTATCCCTTCTTTCTCATAATCCCTTTGGAAAAATAATTTAAAACATTTTGTTGGGGAAACCCTTTCTCCCGTTAAGCGATAATTTTTTCCACAAATTTTCTGACCTAAAACTGTCTTCGCCTATTGTACAAATATCTGATTCAAATTCAACGCAATGTCTGTTTGGCAGGCATTTTTCTTTTGTTGAGCATCAGAGATGCCCTAAGAACAGATTTTGCGGAAATCAATCGATTTTCGCAAAATCCGTTCCTGGACAAGAGGGTTACAGGGGCGTAAAAATAAATATACAAGGCATGACACACACACACACAAAAAAAAAACTAGAAATTAGTCTAATAAATCACTGTACTCAGAATCAGTTTTCCGGGCATTATCACCTTAAAATAGTTTTTCTCAGCATTCACAAAATTTTATTTTCCGGTGCCCATTGCTGGCAATGGGTCTGAAACGAGGTTTTTGGAAGGTCCTTCAGGAGATTCTCAGGGCTGCGGTAGCCTAGTGGTATAGGTATCGGATCATGGCAGGCATGTCATTTCGAGCCCAGTACCACTAAAGACCCGCCGTGTAGGGCAGCGATGCATGCCAAATCTGTCGAGAGCTGATACTTCCACCCGTTGGTGTGGTGTCGTAGTTAGGAGAGGGGGTACCAGCTCAGGTGTTGTCCACGTCTCTTGACCATGGTTCAAAATTACGTGGTCCGTCGCCAAAAGCTCTCGTGTAGCTGAACAGTGCGATGTTAATATTCACTCACTCACTGAGGAGATTCTCCGTTTTTCGCCGAACCTCTTAACTGAGGTAAAATGAGTTCCCCTTAAGAAAGTTTTCACTTTAGGAAATTAAAAAAAGTTTCATGGGACCAAATGTAATGAATAAAGAGGATGCTCCATCACAGTAATATATTTGCTGGTCAGAAACGCGCGTGTGCGCGTGTACATTGTCTTGGTGCAACAACCATCCATCACCCCAATTCTGTCCTTTTTTCCGAATTTTTTCATGACTTTTTAGTACTTCAATGTAGTAATGATGTTAGTGGGAACCCGCTCATATCAGGAATTTTGGCTATGTTTAGTCTGTAATCACTGGCTTTGGGCACCCAGCAGGTTCATCTTCTGCCACACTGACCTTTCCCCTGAAAACCGCTTATACCATTCAAACACATGTGCGTGAGACAAAGTTTTATCTCCATAAGCCTCGGTTAATATTTGAAATGTTTTAATGGCTGATTTCTTAAGTTTCACGAGAAACTTGATGTTGATTCGACATTTTTCTGGCAGAGAGCAATTGGCCATTGAATTGGAAAAATTGGCCACATGGATAGAGAAGGTGTGCGCGATGACGTCACCAAAACAGTTGTGGACAACTCCACTCTTTTTTCAAGCTACTCACTTAATCTCTTTTTTTGTGTGTGTCACACATAGTACGTTTTCATTTTAGCATGTGAAGTGCAAACCCGTTTCGCATTGTTGTGCACCCGTCGTGTAGAGGGACTAATGCGCGTTACATCTGTCATGGTTCAAAGTCCTCAAATTGGAGGGGTGTGAAATTTAGGAAAGAGAGGTACAAGCTCATGTGTCGACCTCATCATTTGACCGTTGTTCGAAATTACGAGATGCATCGTCACTAACCTTCACAATGCGGTATAAACGGAAATCAAATCAAGGCATTAGTGTGCATCAGACGAGATTTGAATCACATTTTATACAGGAAATCTATATTAAATTGTTTCAAATAGAGAGTGAGTGAATGTCTGTGTTTATAGCGCAAGAGCCAGACCCAGCTAAGCAGCACCAAACATTTTCCAAAACATGAAAACAATATATAGTAATCTAAAAATATTGACAATACACTACATGTAAATGATAAAATATCAAAAAAAGTATAAAAGACCTATTCTAATGATAAAAGCAAAACAAATTTTGATGGAGGGGTCGAAAATAGAGAAGGGTCCCAAGGGTACCCCGGGGTCGTGACACCCGTGTTTACCAAAGACAGTAAACCCCTTGGGATAAGGAAAAGATCATTAAGGCACCTCGGGACTGTGACACCCGTACTCACTTAAAGAAGGTGAGTTCCCTTTGGGAAGGTCCTTCCCTTTTTTCCCCTTCAAAAAGAGAAAAGACGCAATAAAAAGACCGAGTGGTCACGACCATGAACTAGTCGTCATCATTAATGAGTCGAGGGCTCAAATCTTTGTGCCGCTGAAAACCCACCGTGTAGGGAGGCTGATGCATGTTAAATTTGTCGAGGCTTTAAGTCCTCCCGTTAGCGTGGTGAGGAAGTTAGAAAAGAGGGGGAGGGTGCTAGCTCAAGTGTTCTTCTCGGCACTTAACCGTGGCTCAATATTACGAGTCCCATCTACAGTAGTCTTCGTGTAACTTCACAAAATCAGTCTAAAAATCTGTATTGAATAACGAAGTTACTGTATAATTTTAAGATGAGTAGAAAAGAGCTGCTAGAGAAAGAGGCCCTCAGGATGGGACTGAAAATCAATGAGAATAAGACCAAATGCATGCCTTGCCTTAACAATTCCCCCTTTAAAATTGAAAAGTATAATTTTGAAGTTGTTGACAGTTTCACTTATATAATTAGGTTCGGAAATTAACAATAGAAACGATTGTACTACTGAAATCCAAAAGAGAGTTACTATAGCTAATAGATGTCTTAATGGAATACGAAAATATATAAGAATTTAATCAAAAGAAAAACAAAGGTTCTATTGTATAAAAGTCTTTTAAGATCAGTATTAACTTTTGCATGTAAAACTTGATCCATGTCTCGAACAGATGAGATCATGATAAGTATCTGCGAAAGGAAGATTTTAATATTTATTTTTGGAGGAATTCAGGAAAATAAACGTGGCGAAGAAGATCAAATTTAGAGCTCTATCAATCATGTAAAGAATCTAACATTGTTAATTTATCAAATTAAATAGGCAGGTCACGTTGTCAGAATGGACGTAAACCGCACCACTAAAAAAGTCTTCAATGCCCAATCCATTGACACACGAAGAAAGGACAGGTCAAATCAGACGGATTGATGGCCTAGAAAAAGATCTCCTAGTTTTGAGAACTAAGAATTGGAGAACACTGCCAAGAAGAAGGCTGACCTGGAAAAGGCTTCTTGAGAAGGCCAAGGCCCACCCTGGGCTGTCGAGCCACTAACTAAGAGAACGAAAAGAGCTCCGACTTGGGTGTCTAACAACACGCAAATACAACTTTTAGTACACTCGTTCTTAAAATAAGTCATCGAAAGGTAGGAGGTGAGAGATAAAATTCAATGAAAGAGTTAGCGATACGTTTCACCTACTTATCAAAACCGACAGTTCTTAGAATGTGAATGTGCATACAGTCATCCAAATATTCCACGAAGAAAAAAACAATCCCAAAATAGAAAGTCATTGTTCTTCCGTAATCCCAATGAACTGTCTCGCTGTTTGATGGAGTAACTTAACCTTTTGAGATTTTACTACGCAAGCTTTGTTTATTAACAACGAAGTAAACTAAGGTCATCAGAAAAAAACACCTAGAATGAGTCATCAAAAACAAAACATGACGTGCTCATCGTATTCGATCAGAAGAATTAGGTAATATATTGTTTCTCGGAATGTTAGAGTAGTTTTCGAAGTACTATTGTTTACAGAAGAATTGTTTTGTCTCTGTGTTTTGGGGAAATGAAAAATAAACAAATAAATAAATTCAAAAATTTATTTTTTTTATAAAAATAAATTATTTTATGCACACAAAAGGTACAACATAACCTCGCAAAGGCATATCTTTTAACAGTGTTTGGTAAACGTGACTTTAAGTCAACCTTTTGAGGAAGAATGCCACTTTGAGATAAAAAAAAATGAAGCGTGCCACTTCACACTTTTCGAACAAAAGTAAAGGTGAAAAAATGTTACTTATAGGGTTATTATGTAACGTTTACGAAAGAACATTTTTAATATAAAAAAGTATTCGAAATTTAAAAACAATATAATAAATGAGACCAAAGCACAAAATTTTTATTGTTAATCAGTTCAGTTAATTTTGAGCAATATTTTGATTTTTTGTTATGTTCATAATAGAAAACATTTGTTCACAAATATATGCTGATTCCAATATACAGCAATATCTGACAGCCAGATCGTGTAAATTTGAAAAATTGCTTGCTAGAAAAAATTTCCAAAATTCAATTTAATTCCTTATATTTGCTTTTCGGTGTAGTATGGTGCGGTAGGCAATAACTTTTGATTTGGATTTCAGGTGGGTAACGATTAACATTTTGTAGAGAATTTGAAAAAGGATTTGTGAAAAGATCCACCTCCTTTTTTTTATCAACTTGAAAATCATCAAACCTAGCATTGAAAGTATCCTTCAAAAATGGACATTAAATTCTTAAATCTATCATAGCTCGGAGCACTATTAACTTTGGTAGATAGTTCCTGCATTAGTGGTAAATATGCTAATTTTTTCTCCTACAAAATAAAGTAAAAAAAAAGCAAAGATTTGTCCACAAAAGAAGGTATGTAACCAACTAGAGTAGAAAAAAGACAATCTTTTCTCTGTAATCGTAAATTTAAAAATTATTTTAATGTCCCATAATATGGATAAGAAAAGCTAAATCACAGAGCCAATATTCATTCCAGAATAGTAAATACTCACTGGACAGACCAATGTTTTCTTCCATATATTTTCAAATACACTACCTCAAATTCCAAAATCTCGCAAGTGAAAAAAGCTTTAGAAAGCCAACTCGACAAAGCAAGCGCATTTTCAACACGATAAATTTCTACCGAATCTCAATTAGTTTATTTAAAATAAATTTTGAGATTTTTTTTTCTGAGACAATCCAATAAAATTGTAAAAACTGTTATTTATTATTATTTTTTAAAGTTTTTATTAAGTCTTTGGGTGCCACCATTGCAACTCCACCGTGGCACACTGTGCCGCGGGATGGTCACCCCTGCTTTAGGTGATAAATTTTAAGTTCTGTATCAATATGCGCTAAAAAAATCTAAATGAATTAAAAAAAGTTATTTTTTGGAAATGAGAATTTTTGGAAAATGGGTTTTAAGATTTGTGTTAAATAATCTGTTATTAAATTTCATCATTTCACTGCATGTAGTAATGGTATATTGAAGTAACATTCTCTTCGATCCGCATTCTCAAATCATAAACATTATTCATGCTTCCTTTATCTAAAATGTTGTAGTTTTCCCATGTTTTTATATGAGAGGGTTTCATGTGCCTATTTTTTATAATATTTTTAAAATAAAACATTTCATAAATTTTAACAAAACCTTTTCTACTAAAATAATATTAACTTCTTCCCGGATGATGGCGAAAAACTGTATTTTAAATCTTTAAATAAAGAACATGATTTTAATTTTCTTTGATTTTTTCACGGAAGTAAAATATCATATATTTTTGCATTGTTATCAATCATATGGAATTATGATGCTTTAATCAAAATCTAATTAGGATTTTCCCTTTTTACGGTCTTTATGTTCGGGCATATGGGCCGCTTGCGTATCTCAATCTCATACCTGGCAGTGAATTTGAAGTGAAACGAAGTTTTCGTTTTCATAGTAGATATGTTGCTTCCTGATTGGTCGAGCCAATCGTTTGGTTAATTTACACGCATGTCACAAAATGTTTGAGTACAGTGAGTGATTGAATATTAACGTCGCATTGTTTAGCTGCACGAGGGCTTTTGGCGACGGACGTCGTAAATTTGAACCATGGTCAATTGACGAGGACGACACCTGAGCTGGAACCCCCCTCTCCAAACTATCACATCACACCAACGGGAGGACTTTTGAGCTCTCGACAGATTTAACGTGCACCGCTCCCCTATACGGCGGGTCTTTAGTGGTAATGGGCTCGAACTCATGACATGCCTGCCATGATCCGATACCTTGACCACTGGACTACCGCAGCCCTCTGTTTGACTAGAAGGAGAGCTGAAAGACTGCTCTCTCATTGATGCATGGCAAGTGATGACAATGACTCTTATTTTCTTCCCGAGAGTCTTAGTAATTGAAATATACAGAAAGGGGCGGGACTTGTCCAGTAGCGAAAGCCAAAATGAAAAATACTTATAGTTACATATAAAAATAGTGAATAGATGTGCAATAAAAACAGCATAAGAATTTAATAAAATTAAGGGGATTATATATATATATATATATATATATATATATATATATATATATATATAAGAGTCAAGAAGTATTCTTCTTGATCTTTCAGAGTTTCTATTAGGGGTATAATTATAAAA
Organism: Trichonephila inaurata madagascariensis; assembly: GCA_019973955.1. Lineage (NCBI taxonomy): Eukaryota > Metazoa > Arthropoda > Arachnida > Araneae > Nephilidae > Trichonephila > Trichonephila inaurata. The sequence goes on from BMAV01004795.1 coordinate 10,685, forward strand.
TGACCAACCATCCTCCTTTAGGGAAGATAGTCCTCCTTTTAAAAGTTATGTCCATCCTCGAAAAGTGTCCTCCTTTTCGATATTTTAAAACGGATCTATAAATCTCTGTATTCAAAGATGAACCAAACATGTTTCCAAAATGTTGAAGAAGGGTCTGAAACAAATATCATAGGAAATAACAGTTTTCAATTGTATTTTTTGACTTAATCACAAGTAAATTGGGCAGATATAGAAAATAACGTTGAGTTTTTATCGAAAGAAATGTCTGATATTAAGAATCGATGACAATTGTCTGTTTGAGTAGAAAGAAGACTGAATGTACAATTAAATTCTAATAAATTAGAACAATCGGAAAATCAACATGCTGAGAAATTGGTAAAAGATGGGTGAAATTGCTTAAACCATTTCAAAAATCAACACATTCCATATGAAAATATAGTTATTCTCTTGTTGAGTTTACGTTGTGCTGCACTGGAACTAATGCAGCAGTTTAAAGAGTTTATTTTTTTCAGTTGGTAATGTTTTTTATGAAGTGACTAGTGAGAAATTAAAATTAAATGTTAATATATTTTAGCTACAGTGCTTACCGTAAAATTCGGTATGAAGGATATTTTTTGCCCGAACTTTCCTATGCATTAAAAAATGATATATTGACAAAAAATTCATTCAATGGAAAAATACTTGTTTAAGATAATAATTAAATAGAATGTAAGCGTAATTATCGTATTTTTGTTTGAATTAATAATACGTTTCATATTTAAGTTGTAATTTTTTCTTAAATTTTTCGTCCTGCTTTTCATTGTTGAAAAAAAATGTGGTCACCTTAATAATTACTAAGATTGAGCATATTTACATTATTAGTCTGTGGAAGAGAATCAAAGAAATTTTTACAAATTTTGGGAGGGAGATTTAAAGCTTTAAATTTTTAATGTTTGCAATGTCGTCTGCTCATGTAGGGGTTGCGACAATATCCGTATAAAAAATTTTTAAGGTATTTAAAATTTTAAATTTTATTTTTAGGGGCATATCCCAAACGGGACAAGAGTAGGCTATAAGGGGGAGCATCACGACTTTTGGGCACTTTTTTTTCCAAAAGTTCTTAACCCCTTTATCTACCGCTTTATGATTTACTGCATTTTTTTTCTGCAATTTTTTTTTGATCACTACTTTAAAAAAATTAAGGGTTTAATGAACCATTTTTGGGAAATTTAATTAGTTAGAGCTAAAAATTTAAAAAGATATTCAACTGTAAAATTAATTATACCCTGTTCATTAAAAAAAGTAAATTTTTTTGTCTTCTTTAAATATAAAAAAAAAAAAGTTTAAAATTTTGACTCTATTTTTTTTCGGGACAAAATGAAAATCTTCGCAATCCCTGAAAATGCCGTCGGGGAAAACGCAATTTATGCTGTAAAACTATTTCCCTTTCCCCGCAAAAAATACTCATCAAGAACCCGGGGCTGCCATATATCTTAAAAGGGTGGATTTCAAAAATTTTCCCTTTAAGTTTTGTCAGAAATTCTAAAAATGATTATTTTGTAATTTTAAAATGAGTGGTACTTAAAAGTACGTCATGGAAAAGGGTTAAAATCATTAAAATACGAGTAAGTTTTATTTTTATATGTGTAAAATATTTTCTCATTGACTTGCTTAAAAACCGTAAAAAAAAAAAACCTGCTGTTATAAATGTTTTTCCAACCTGTTAAACAGAGAATATAAAGAAAAACATAGTAAAAGTTTAGTAAATCATAGTAAAATTACGTATGTTTAATTTATAAACTTTTCTGTCATAAATTGCAAAACTTATGCAATAACTTCTCAGTAGAAAATTCTTATATCAAATTCATTACCAAGTTTTACACAATAGCGTATGTGGATTATAAAACATATTTTTTGTGTACTTATGGGAATTTATTTAATCGAAACAAGCAAATAATTAGTTATGTATTTATTTTGTACTTGGCGTGTTAGGCACCTAACCAGTTAAAGATTTATAACCACCATAAAATGCGTCAAGAAAGAACAACTTGAAATGTCCGGAAACACTTTAAAAATAGGGAGAAAAAAACTGAATCACAAGAAAAAAAGTTCGTTACATAGAAAATGCACTTAGCTATAGGGAGGTTACTTTAAGAAGAAAATCGAGAAATGTTCTTGGTTCCAGGAAAAAGTTCGCTATATAGAAAAATTCGCAATATAGAGGATGGTTATATGGAGGTTCGACTGTGTATATAAATGTAATTCGATAATAAATAGTATACATAAATATATATAGGGAGAGTATGAATTAATAGTAGGAATTGAAAAAATCACTGTATAGTAACACTTAACCGCTATTAAGTGATACGAGGGACACAGCAACTGGCCCCTTAATCTTACTTTTACACCATTTAAGACTTCAAGAACCTACCGAGTTTAGTATGCCGCAGTTTCTCTTTCCTTGAAAGAATTAGGTTCAGACCCCGTGACTTGAATTGTGGGGTCAACCATGAATACTCGAGACCATGACTACAGGCTGCCGCGAGTAACGGTCATGGTCTCAAGTTTGCATTGCATGGACGGGGTAAGTATGTTAACTCAAAAGGAAGGGGGGGCTGATCCTTTCGGTCTCGGGTTATTTTTTATCAAAAACTGAAATCTGTTCGTTGAAACTATTTCTACTGCAAAAGTACCTTTTCTTATCGGTTCTGTAACAATGACTGTTACATATTTCAATTATTAAATCTATGTCTATTATTGGCAACTTATTTTGTAATGGACGTCCCGCGCCGTCCATTAGTGTTAGAGGATTAGCCATATCCAAAACAACTTCTCTTTATTAACAATTCTCAACAACAACTCAGATTCAATAACCCAAGTTAAGAAATGCACTAATTACCAAATATGTGAAGCAATAGCGAGGTAGACGAGATACTAGAAGACTTAATAAATCGAATCACTTACGTCCACAGGCAATACACCTTCTAATTCAAATAGACCTAATCAAATTTAATCACTAATTGACCAAATCGTCAATCTTAATATTACTCAAATAAACTACAAAGTGCTCACGTCTAACTTCACGTTAATCAATCACTGCTATCCGTTAGCAGTCTAACCTCTCTCTCTCTCTTTAACTCGAAAGTTTAATCTTTATATACAAATCTTAATTTACATAATCTCATCTTCTTCGGAGGAAGGTTTTTAATAGAATAATTTTTAAAGATACATTATTCCCCAAGAGGACAATTAGTGTCCTCTTGGTTAAGTTAAGTGTTGGCTTAACTTAAAATGCGGATGAAGAGTAAAGATGAGTAAATGTAGGTGAAGTAAAATTTTTGAAAACTTGTTTCAAATACTTTATTTTATCCAATTATATCCAACCTCGTTAAGTATACTAACTCGGACTTCATCTTGATATTATATTTTTACTAAGAAACCTCTATACTTGCCAATATGGGGTCAGAGTGTCAGTTAGTGTATTACTGATTCTCATAAAAAATTATTTATACTCAACACTAACCGTAAACCCACCCTCTTCTCTGAGTATTTCGAGACGTTGTATGAATATATATTCTTTTTAAGAATATATATTCCTACTTTAATTTTTCCCTTTATTCAAAAACTTTTTCTTCGCCCCCTCTTCATTTAAAAAAGACGGGATGGAATTTAAAAGGGTATATCTTTTATGCTCCCTCGTAACCCTTAAGAATCGACATCCACAAAATTGGTTCTTAGTAGATCGTTCCTCAACAAAAGAAACATGATTGGTACGTTTCAAGTTTATAAGCCTAATAGTTTAAAAACAAGAAATTTTATCTTTTATGCGCACACAATCTTCCCCCCCCCTTCCTTGGGAATCGATTTATACAAAACCCATTCTTAGCGAATCTCTACTAAACAAAAGAAACATGCCTGCCAAATTTCAAGTCTTGAGGTCTTACAATTAAGATTTCGTGATGAGTGAGTGAGTGAATCGTTTCCCTCTTTCAAAAAAAAAAGAAAAGACTTGTATTGAGTTTAATTAACATAACATTTTGAGTTTTCAATTAGCTCAATGCATCTTATCCGATAACTATTACTATACTGATAATGATTTTTGAAGTTTGCTTAGAAAATTTATATTATTTATCACCAATTTAATCTCTATTGCACTTTATTATATAAGCTTGATTTAATGAGATGTAGATTTCCAACAAAGAAACGAATAATCAGGGAATAATACCATGAGGACCATTGGGAGGTTATTTAATTTTAAAATCGATTCAAACGAGAAAAAAAAAATCCGGGGGTATTTTAACCCCCTTTTACAATAAACACTGGCGTAGATAGCTAGATCAAAATTTTCGGGGGGCCCTTTTTAGTTATGAGCGCCCTTTTGGACTGTAGTAACCGTGTTGGGCCCTCACTTGGGGCCCGCCTATGGCGGGAGCTACCCCCTCTACTAAAAAAACTTTTTTTACCCATTTTTAAAAGGGGTGATGGTCGTATTGAATTATAACCTTGTCTATATTTTTATACAGAATGTCAAAGTAGAACGTATGCTGAACGCAATTACGTAAACGGTAACGTTTAGAGAAAGGGGTAAAAAAAGTCACCAATCAATTGGCGCCAATGATAAAGCATTCATGGGGTGTATTCTTATTACTTATTTCAGATTTTTGTGTTGTGTAATAATATATTGGCTATTTTTTCTCACATGTGTGTGTGCGTGCTTTACGTTTTTCGTTACGTATAATCTTGAGCATAAAAAAGCACATTTGAACAAATAAAAACAAATGCCTGTTGAAACTCCACATAGATCCAAAATCAACATATTATGCATTTTTCTTATAATTTTTATTTATTTTACGTCTGAACAAACTAAGCGCACACATTTATATGTCAACATTACATGCATTACATATACAACCTTCTGACAACAAAATTCGGTGAATAGTCCTGTAACATTAACGTAGATGAAGTATTAACGAAAGTTACCTTACTGGCCTTCGAAATAGTCACCTCCATAACTATGCACCGCTGAGATCTGCTATACATGTCCTGGAAACTTTGCAAGAAGTCTTCTTTTGGGATGGAGTTCGAAAACCCCGTCACGTTTCGTTGGATGTTAGGAATATCGTCAATATCGATAACACGTTTTTTTTTTTATCCTTAAATTCTGGGTGAAGCCTAGTGGCTGATTGGCTAGTGCATCACGCTTCCACACCACACGTCTGATGTTCAGACCCCGGGCTGGGAAAGGTTGACTCAGTCTTTCATCCTTTCAGTGGGTCAGTAAAAGGAGTACCAAGCTTGTTGGTACTTAACCCTGAAAGTTTCGCGTCAGACTGACCAACTGTCCGGAACATCATGCACCTCAGAGCCCAAGGTCACGTATACTGAGTTGGGCACAGTAGGCCTTGGCCCTCATGGGCTGTCGTGCCACTAGTTAAGTTGAATTCTGGGTAACATTTGTCGCATGAGTTCACGGTTAATCCGCAGTTCATCAGCTATTATGCACACAGTTAATTGACAATCCTTAGAGACTAATTTCATCTCTTTCTCAATGTTTTCGTCACTGACGGAGGTCAACAGTCTTCCGATATGAGGGTTGTCAGAAACACTTTCCCTGTTTCTCGAAAACGGGCAAATTACTCGTACACACACTTCATGAACAGGGATTGATCTTCTTGATCTTCATAAACACGTATCAACATCGCATAAGTTTCTTTTGGTGTCTTGCTAAGCTTAAAACAAAACTTTAAATTGATCTTTTGTTCGCTCATTTTCTTGTTCACAGTTAAGAACCAACGTACTAAACAAGCACTTTGTAAAACAAGTCTTACTCGAAGACAAATGAGTCTCGACTGAACAACGGTGGAAGCAGATGGTCAGCACCGGTCGCTATGCATGTGCAGCGTTTTATTTCGCCAATGTTGCCAGTTCAGTCGTTCTGACTTCATTCGCTGAACTTTATTGTCAGAGGTCGTATTACTCTTAGCAACCTTATGGTCGAGTAAGCGTTAAGGCATACGACGAATTAAAGAAAAATATAAATATTTGCTAATAGCTTTTTTAATTCAATAAATACTATTTTATGCAGCTTTCATCTCGTAAGAGCAATTTATTTAAGCTACAAAGAATTTTAACTTTTCATTTTTATAAAGATACTTCATTTTATAAAACAAATAAAAACATAATAAAACCAGTCTTCGTTAAAAAAGAACAATTTTATTTAGTTTAGAAAACTTAGAATGCGCATCAATTCTGTCTAGTTTTCGAAATATTCCTAAGATAAGAAAGATCATCTCTCTTAAGAACGTTCGTCTGTAGTTTTTTCCATAAAGATAAAAAGAAAGTTATAACTACAATATAATAATTTCCAAAATTCCAACAAAAGATAAAGGTCCCAATCTGTGAAGCAGAAGAATATGAAGAATCTATGTAGTCACTTGTTATATGAAGCTATTTTGAAAAAGAATTCACGAGTTATACATAGATTTAAAAAAAAAAAATGATAGACCGTAGAATAACAAGACACATTTCTTTGCTTTTCCTTCCAGAGGTTCATTATATACTTTTTCATCAAAACAAAAGAAAGGTCTTAGGAAAATGTTCTTGCTCTATAGTTTTTGAAATTGTGTTTTAAAATCCCTCAAATATTTCTTGTTATAGTTGAATTCAGAAATTTTAGGAAGATATTTGGATAAAAGAATAGTTCGTTTTTCTTTCTCTTTGTTGCGAATAAGGAAAGAAAAGTTTAGAAAGAGAAGAAAAGAGAATGGAATAGTTTCAAAAGCCCAAAAAGACGAAGGGTTTTCTATAAAGAAAATGCAAGATTTAAATCACGAATTCAAAATATAAGGATATATTCAAGAAATATTTTTGTTCCACATTTTTTTTTCATGATATCCGCACACAACATGTCATTTCTCTTATAATTAAATAAGCAGTTCAGAAATAAATAATGTAAACATTTATCTTTTATTCTAATGGAATATTTAAGACTTTATTATGCAATAAATACAAAATCATATATATTATACAACTTAGATATTTTAGTATTCTAGTATTTTTGTGTGAGTTTTAATAATTCTCAAATTACTATGGCAGAAATATCTCAATTTTTGAGATTTTAATGCATCTTGGTATTTTCAGGTTAGCCTCCCAAGATGCAGTAGGATGAAGGCTGCTACCATCAAACTACTTAACCCCACTTTTCAGTGCTAAGTCCGAGGTTACATTTGGTTAATTTAAACTAAAGTTAAACTTTGTTATTTTTATAATTATGTTCACCATTGAGATTTTGTATTTTGCTGTGTTTTATGTAATTTTTTTTTCATCTTATACATCTATCTATCTATATCTACACAAATATATAATAAGAAGACCATGAAGACTATGAATGGCTGTAAATTGTCTCAATATAGCTGGGCATAACATTTTACATTGAATGATTGGTTAAGTCTGACCAGAAAAGCCAGCATACGCCATATAAATACAACTCAGTCATTATAGAGTAGCTGTAATGAATTTAGCAATGAAGACAAAGAAGCTGAAGTGGTGTAGATTATATCACTAGAATTTTAACCTTTCATTTTAACACCCCGAAATAGTTATTTTATTTTTCCAACGCCCGTGCATGGCTTCTTGACCATTTGACGCTAAACCTCTCAGTACCGATTGACGAAGTCGTCAGTAGGGTATTCGTCAAATCCAGTGCATTGAAGAGGTTGGTCGTAATCCATTCTGGCATGGCTGCAGAGTGGGCAGGCCTCGTCAGCAGCCAGGCCGAGCCAGTGGAGGTACACTCTCAAAAAATCATGTGCGGTGGTTAGGCGAAAGTTGGCAAACAGCCTCTGTGCCTCGGGATTGGACCCACAGTGGCAAGAGTTTCTCATGGCTTTACAAGACCCTTGGTTTTTTGGGTCACGTCAGTGTAGTTGTCAATGTTTGTGGAAATAATGCTCTTTATGCTCTTTTGAGTGTCAAGTGGACTTCTGGTTGAGACGACTCGACTCCCTGATTGGCTTTTTGGTCGGCTCCCTCAATGACCGGAAATAACGGCAATCGTGTTACCAGTTGCGCGCACAGGAATTTTTCAGGAGGAAGGGGGATCCAGGTCGAAGGTCCACTATTCTCGTATCATGCTTTAATACACCGGCCAACATATTCTTTTGAGTTTGTCAATTCTCGGGAGCAAAAAATAGTAACAAATTAATTATTAAATGAATAATTAGCATTAATTGATAAAAATTAATTATTAATAACAAATACTTAATTAAATTTTACGTAGGATTATAATATATCGAGAAAAAAATCAAGTGCTTTGGGGGGGGAAGTCCGGACCCGAGGACCCCTCCCCTTTGTGCGCGCCACTGGCAGTTTACACATTTAGCTCTTACCTCTCCGAAATATAAAAATTTAAGAAAAATCCAAATCAAGCATTTATTTGAAATAAAAAAGTACTTTCTTCTATAAACGAAAGCTGTCAAACAGTTTCCATCACGTATTTCATATTTTAAAATACTTATTTAATATATTTCGTTTTTTACTTCCAAATGCTGAGAAAATTTTCTCGCCTCTTCCTAACCAGGTCTCTCTTTCTCATGGCTGATCAATCACTTTAAGATTTATTTACTTTTCGAAACATTTAAAATCTTCTTTAAATAACACGAATTTTCACACAATGCCTTGTTTACAGAGTTAGTCGAGCTGTACAATCTTCACCGCGTGAAACGCTTTTCCATTCATTGAGAATTTAAAGCAATTTATTTAATGGAGTGGATTGAGCTGCATTTGATTCGAAATAAATCGAGTCATTCAATTCAATTTCATTTGTAAGGCATCCGCTGAAATGGTTGTCAAAAGGAATTTTACGTTTCCGTGGCTCGTTATTTCATCTTTAATAAACAAAGAGTATCAAGGGCTTCGAGATGTTATCTTGCCAAATTTGATGCTGTTTTCACAGTGAATATATTTTTATGCTTGGTGAATTTATCTTAGCATTATTTATTTATTTATTTTTCTAAGTGAAAATATTCGTCTTAAAAATTATTATTTAAGGAACAATTTTAAGGAAAATGAGTGTAAGTCATCGATGTTACCTAGATTATATTTATTTTCAATATAATTAGAAATCTGTTCAAAGTATTCATTTTTATTGAAAGTAATTAATTTTTTGAATTTATATTAGGGATTGAAAAATTAATTATAGACTTTTTCTCTTAGAGGCTGAAAAAGATGTAAATTTTAATTCTTTTTGATACTGTGGTGTAGACCAGTGTTTCTAGACTAGAGGTCGCGTGACTTGTAGCTGGGGTCGCCAAAGACTTAAGGATTTTTGATTTATTTTTTTGCATATAATAACTGATTCTCCATTAATAATAATGTCAATAATAGTAGAATTTCCAACAATTTCTGAAAATGCAACACAGTATCTTTTACCTTTTACCTTCTGTTCTATCGTCCCTTCGAGAATTTCACCGAGCTAAATTGTACTGTCACCTGTATGGTGCTCAAGGCCAAGGCCAACGACAGACGTACATCTAGCCCAATGCCACGATGAATTTCGTGGGCCTCGATCTGACTATGTCAGACAGGTGGCATGAGCAACAACAACAACACCTTTCTGAGCAACTTATTTATCTAAGATAACATTTTCTTCTTTAACAACCATAAAATCAATGTATCGAATCAAATCTAAAGAATATTGAGGAAGTACTTCGTCCGTTGGGGTTGAATAATATTCCAAGATTTAATAACATAATTAAAAATAATCGAGCACAACTTTCTTTCCATTGATAATTAAACCTTGCATATCGTCGACCTAATTATCAGACTGCGTTACTCCTTCTGGGGTGCTAATTTGATATAGGAGAGCTACGTGCCAATTTGTTGTTCACGTTTGCCAAGATGGGCGATAGCATTACAATGTCGTTACCTTGATATTTTTATCGTGTGGTAATGTGGTTGCCATGGGGATAACGTATATTAGAGTTCTGTAACGTATATTAATTTCTATTGAGTTTTTTCTATAATATATTAATATCTTTATTGATTGATATTGGTTATTTTTAATTTATTCCTATATTCTTCATTTGGAATACATTTCAAAGCAGTTCTTTACAATTATTTTCCTGACGATTTTTTATCGCTTAATCATTTTGGATTTTACGTAACTCGACAACAACCGCTGCTTGGTGCGATTAAGGAATCGCGCGAAACAGTTCTTGGCGCGTAGCTCTCCTATATCAAATTTAGTTCCTTTGTGGAGTTACGCATTCTGATAATTAGGCCGACGATATGTCGTTGTTAATAAAAGGTGGTTATCTCAGAAGTGAATTTAAAAGAACTACACTTAATCAACAAATTATAGTTTATGTATAATTTACAGTGTAATTACATTATATGCAGTGTTTCTTTTATTTTATTACTTAATTATAATTCTGTCGTTATATTCAAAGTAAAAACTAATTGCGGATGTTTATTACTGTAAACCTGTAATATACAACAAATAAAATTCATATAGAAGTGTCCATGCGTGTATAAACTTTGCAAAATACTATTGGGGTTGCACAAAATTTTTGAATAAGAAAGGGGGTCGCCACCCCGAACAGTTTCAGTGTAGACTAATGAAATCTACAGGACTGAAAATGCTTACATACGTGGAATTTAGTAGAATGAGGTATTAAAGCTCCTGAATGTATGTCATTTGACTTCAACATCGTTTGATTATGGCTCAAAATTGCTTCGACCTTTGCTTATCGTGTTCATGTATAGTTATAGAAACTGCAGATAATTCAAATCAAACCCATACTGTGGACTGAAATTAAATCTCTACAAATAGGAGTCACCATAATAACTCAATTTATTAACATAACATTACATATGAGTTTGTTACATAATAATTTAAAAAAGGCGTCTCAGGGGTGTTAAATTTCTCTAGAGGTCTGAAAATATAAACAATTTTCAAACAGGCATAGTTCTTTTAAATTTAAATTAAATAATTCGAATCTTTTACACATTATTTATAAAGGAATGGGGCTTCAGAAAAGTATAAAATGTTTAAAATATAATGATAATTTTAAAAATTATATAATGAAGTAGTCGCCAAATCTAGAAATCCTTAAAATCGTTATTTTTGACGATCCTGATCAGGACAATGGAACAAAATTTTGAAATTATTGAATTGTCATCGGTCCTTGACAAGTGTTTCGAATTAATCTGACCTTTTAAAATGGGTAAATATTGAGTCCAAGATTCCACCACATACAAAGGAAACTTATAAAAGCGTGTTAAAAAGAAACTCATTTTAATTCTTTATTTTCAGCTCTCTTAAAATTGTAAGAGTGTGTGTTAAAACATGCATTTACTTATCATATTGAATATTTACAGCCGCAATTCCGCGACTTTTTTGGCTTTGTAAATTTAAAAATTTTGATAGCTGCCCTAGGTTAAGCTAAAGCATGGCTATCTATAAGTAAGAGTCCTATATTGCAATATTTCGTGGTGTCCTTGTGAAAGGAATCGCGAGCATTTTTGGGAACTACTTGTGAAGCCCTCCAATCTTTGAAGTCTGTATTATTATAACTCCTGAAGTTTCCCGTTCTTAAAAATCCTATAACAAATACAGAAATACAAGAAATTATTAATCTTGATTTATTAATCTAACTAATTAATTGACTTTTAATTTAAGTAAAAGATCACATATGACTAAATTTTAATAATAAACCAACAAAAACGCACTTATTTTAAGCCACAATTAACAGAAACGTAGACCAATTGGTACAATGAACATCCACAAATGCAGACGCTTAAATTCCTTTACTTAAAACCACTAGAGTCCTTTCTGAAGGAACAATTTGAATGTTGAAATAATCTAGGCTCTCAAGGTCTTTTCCCCTGTACCATCCTATTCCCCATTACTATTTCTTAACTATATACTTTAACTAGACGATTTATTTTTGGAGGAATTTAGGAAAATGGAACGTGGCGAAGATCAAATTTCGAGCTCTATCGATCATATAAAGAATCTGATATCGTTAACTTCATCAAAATACAACGAATTAAATGGGCAGGCCACGTTGTCAGAATGGACGAAGATCGCACCACTAAAAAAGTCTTCAATGCTCAACCAATTGGCACATCGTAGAAATGGCAGACCAAATCTTAGATGGATTGGATCGCTCAGTAAAAGATCTCCTAGTTTGAGAATTAAGAATTAGAGAACACTAGCAGGAAGAAGGCTGGCCTGGAAAAGGCTTCTCTGAGAAGGTCAAGGCCTCACCCCCAGGGCCACTGAGGAAAGAAGGGAACTACTTCAATTCTTGCTTTGAATAAGCATACTGATTAACATTATTTCACATTTCTTCTGAAAGCAGATGACTGTTTAAACTTTTAATAACATCAAAGTAAACCCCAGGTTGTTTTTAAGAGGGGATGCCTCTCTAGATAGCCCGAGACATGCTGACGAAAAATATTAAAGTATGTTAGAAATGTACCTTTTGTTTCCGTTTCTGAGCAATTAAGTAAAATATTAACTTAGCGTTAAAAAGTATATGAGACGAAATGTGAAAATGTATTTTTAACTTTCAGATAAGAAAAGGGCTGTTTCTTTTGAACTAAAATTAGAAATACATTAAAATATGCTGTTTGTAAAATAGAGAAATCAGAATATATTGTTCATGTCGGAGATTTTTTTTTCAGTGTGATGAAAACTATAAGAATTAAAAAATGCGCAAATCAAAGATAAAAAGAAAAGCATCAGTGCCCGTACAGAGTCCGAACAAAACCAGATGTGGCTAGCTTTTCGGTAGCTCCGTACGGTGGACAGGCAAAACCAGCTTTTAAGACAGTACTTCAGTTTTCCCTAACATTTTACACCCAATATTCTCAGCACCCCCTTCCGTACAATAACAAATGCATTGTATTTGGCCAATACCATATTTTGACGCAAAAAGGCTAATACGACTTTAACCTTTTAAGCGCCAACGGCGTATATAAAGTTGTGTAGCTCAGCCAAAGCATTACACTGCTCAGTACGTATATATACGTCTTTCAGAAGTACGATCTTTTCTGTACATTGTAACTGCAAATTATTCCGATGGAATGCAATAGAATGACCTTAATAGTGTTTGCGAACGATTTACTTGCTTCAGAGGATTTACTTTTATTTATATATATATATATATATATATATTCCTTTTCTTCCCCCCAATACATCACAAACGCGAGCCTACGCGGAAAACGGTGGAATTAGAGAGCGAATCGCGTAACCTTTAATCGACAAGTTAAGGGATTGATTATAAATCTTACAAATTATTTTGATAAGTTTTAATTTTTGTATATAATTTTATATATGACAAGCCCTTGGGATCACTAGTACTACTTTTCTTTCTTAACAACATATATTGTTAAATTAGTTATAAAAATACATTGTGTATTAGTGATACATTTATAGATAATATTTTTAGGTAAAGGAAGGAGAACTGAAAAAGGTAATTTTGGGATATAAGTAATTAGATGAATAGGATTATTAATGAAAATGAGATAAAGGATCTAGTTGCGGATCTGACTTGAATACGTGTTTAAATTTTGGGGGCGACTTCATTTTAAATTTAAAAATTTCAAATTAAATTTAAAAAATATAAGTTAATCTTAATAAAAGTTGTATTAAAAATTATTATGTCTCATCATTTTGATAACCCCACACCTCTACACGGGAACCGGCACGACATGGTCACCCGGATGGCTATGTCACAGCCTCTTCAAAAAGTTGAAACTAAAATTGGATTAATGTAGGATTGATTATTTGATATTAGGATTTGAAATTTTTGGTGAGTTTAGGCGGATTAAGTATTGATAGGGCCCAAGTTACCTTCGGTTTCTTATATTACTGTGTGTTTGTTCATAGTAGTTCTCGCAAAAATTATATTATCTAAATTTTAGACATTTAAAAAGTATCATTCTTAATAAAGTCATTTGAATTTAAAATGTCTATTCCTTTTGTAAACCCTACACCTCTAGAGCCAGGGATAATCAAAAACGGTCACCTTGGGGGGCGGTTTCAAAATTTAAGAACTACACTTAATCAACAGATTATAGTTTATGTATAATTTAATTAATTACATTATATGCAGTGTTTTTTTTATTTTGTTACTTAATTAAAATTCTATATCGTCATATTCAAAGTAAAAACTAATTGCGGATGTTTATTACTCTAAATCAGCAATATACAACAAATAAAAATCATATAGAAGTGCGCATGCGTGTATAAACTTTGCAAAATGCTTTTGGAGTTGCACAAAATTTTTGAATAAGAAAGAGGGTCGCCAGCCCGAATAGTTTCAGTGTAGACTAATGAAGGCTACAGGACTGAAAGTGCTTACATACGTGGAATTTAGTAGAATGAGGTATTAGCTCGAATGTGTGTGTCATTTGATCATCATTTCATATCAATTGATTATGGCTCAAAATTGCTTCGACCTTTGCTTCTCGTGTTCGTGTATATTTAGAAACTGCAGATAATTCAAATCAAACCTATACTATAAACTGAAATTAAATCTCCAAAAATAGGAGAGTTACCATAATAACTCTCAATTTATTAACATAACATTACATATGAGTTTGTTACATAATAATTTAAAAATTAATTAATTGTATGCTGTATTTCACAAGAATCCTTTCTTATTAAAAATATATGCATTTATATTCATAATAAAAAATTTTCATTAGAGTGTGGATAGAGTAATGGAAATGGTAATGTATATAAGTCGTTACATTATTATAAAAATTGCATCTTTCATTCCATTTCCCTAGTTACACGACCTTTAGTTTGTTGCGCGAATATTAGTTTCATTCGTGCAAAAAAATACGTAATTATGAAACATAAGGACTCCAAAAATAAAATTATTCTTAAGAGTTTTAAAAAAGTCATATTTAATAGCAAATTATAGTTTTAAAAAAAAAAAGCTGAAAAACACGCTTTTATAGTGAATCGAACTAAAAAGTGAAAAAATAATTCTTAATATAAGAATAAAATGATTAACGAGAAAATTAATGTCATTGGGATAAAAGCGTGGGGGACGCTCTATATTAATTGTTATAATTTCTAACTAGTTCTATTCCGAAATGCTGAGTTAGTGTAAAAATGTTACTACAAAGCACCCCTCGCTTTTACCACAATGACATTAATTTTCTCGTTAATCATTCTTTTCTTATATTGGGAATTATTTTTCATTTTTTAGTTCGATTCATATAAAGCTTGTTTTTAGATTTTTTAAACTATAATTTATTTTTCATTTTTTAGTTCGATCTACAATAAAAGCCTGTTTTTTTTTTTTTAGTTTTTTGAAACTACCATTTATTTTTTGTTGAATTTATCCTTGAGTTTGATATTTGGAGCCGATATTACGTGGCTGCTGGAATTAGTCTTGCTTTTCAATGGATATTAATTAATGGATCTGAAAGGTATTTATTCTCTCCGCTTACTCCGCTTCCTCTTATAGGTCCCATATCGTTATATTTCAAAGATTCCGTCTCTATAGATACAGGTCTAACTAATAAAAGTATTTTAAGAGGAAATATTAAATGTTAATCGTATTATCACCTTTTAAACGTATTGCTATAATGTTAATTCGTATCATCACTTCTAAACGTATTTCTTTATAAAATGAAAAAATATTTAGCAGTTAAAACATAAATTATTTTTATTCACATGCGCGAATCTTTTTTTTTTTTTTTCCTTTCTCACATAAAGAACACTTTTTGTTTGTTTTATTTGTATTAATAACAAGCATTTTCATTTTTCGGGTTGCACCTTTCTAAGGATTAGGGTCTTTTAGTCGCTATATCTGGAATTAGTCGCCAAATTTGGAAAAGGTATATGCAATTAGTCGCCAAATATGGAAATGATATAATGAAGTAGTCGCCAAATCTAGAAATCCTTAAAATCGTTATTTTTGAAGATCCTGATCAGGACAATGGAACAAATTTTTGAAATTATTTAATTGTCATCGATCCTTGACAAGTGTTCAAAATTTCGAATTAATCTGACCTTTTGAAGTGGGTAAAAATTGAGTCCAAGATTCCATTATATACAAGGGAAACTTATAAAAGCGTGTTAAAAAAAAACTCATTTTAATTCTTTATTTTCAGCTCTCTTAAAATTGTAAGAGTGTGTGTTAAAGCACAGTTAAAATATGCATTTACTTATCCTATTGAATATTTACAGCCGCATTTCCGCAACTTTTTCGGCTCTAAATTAAAAAATTTTCATAGGTGCCCTACATTAAGCTAAAGCATGGCTATCTGTAAGTAAGAGTCATATATTGCAATATTTCGCGGTGTCCTTATGAAAGGCATCGCGAGAATTTTTTGGGAACTACTTGTATTCTCCAATCTTTTAAGTCTGTATTGTTATAACTCCGAAGTTTCCGTTCTTGAAAAATCCTATAACAACACAGAAATACAAGAAATTATTAATCTTGATTTATTAATCTAACTAATTAATTGACTTTAATTTAAGTGGGAAGATCACCTCACATGACTAAATTTTAATAAATCAACAAAAACGCACTTATTTGCCACAATTAACAGAGACGTAGACCAATTGGTACAATGAACATCCACAAATGCGGACGCTGATTCTTTTACTTAAAAACCACTAGAGTCTTTTTTTTCTGAAGGAACAATGGAATGTTGAAATAATCTCCGAAATTTCAAGGTCTTTCCCCACTATCCTATTCCCCATTACTATTTCTTAACTATATACTTTAACTAGACGATTTATTTTTGGAGGAATTTAGGAAAATGGAACGTGGCGAAGAAGATCAAATTTCGAGCTTTATCGATCATATAAAGAATCTGACATCATTAACTTCATCAAAATACAACGAATTAAATGGGCAGGCCACGTTGTCAGAATGGACGAAGACCGCAACACTAAAAAAGTCTTCAATGCCCAACCAATTGGCACACGTAGAAATGGCAGACCAAATCTTAGATGGATTGATCGCCTAGTAAAAGATCTCCTAGTTTTGAGAATTAAGAATTAGAGAACATTAGCAGGAAGAAGGCTGGCTTGGAAAAGGCTTTCTGAGAAGGTCAAGGCTCACCCTGTAGGGCCACTGAGGAAGGAAGGGAACTACTTCAATTTGCTTTGAATAAGCAGACTGATTAACATTATTTTACATTTCTTCTGAAAGCAGATGGTTGTTTAAACTTTTAATAACATAAAAGTAAATCCCTGGTTTGTTCTAATAGGGATGCCTCTCTACATAACCCGAGACATGCTGACGAAAATATTAAAGTATGTTAGAAATGTACCTTTGTTTCCGTTTGAGCAATTAAGTAAAATATTAACTTAGCGTTAAAAGTATATGAGACGAAATGTGAAATGTATTTTAGACTGGATAAGAAAACGGGCTGTTTTGAACTAAAATTAGAAATACATTAAAATATGCTGTTTGTAAAATAGAGAAATAAGAATATATTGTTCATGTCGGAGATTTTTTTTTTTCAGTGTGATGAAAAACTATAAGAATTAAAAATATGCGCAAATCAAAGATAAAAAGAAAAAAGCATCAGTGCCCGTACAGAGTCCGAACAAACCAGATGTGGCCAGCTTTCGGTAGCCCGTACGGTGGACAGGCAAACCAGTTAAGACTGTACTCAGTTTCAATATTTGACACCCAATATTCTCAACACCTCCCCCCTTCCGTACAATAACAATGCATTGTATTTAATAATACTATATTTTGACGCTAAAGCTACAATACGACTTTAACCTTTTAAGTGCCAACGGCGTATATAAAGGTGTAGCTCAGCCAAAGTATTAATTGCTCAGTACGTATATATACGTCTTTCAGAAGTACGATCTTTTCTGTACATTGCATCCATAAAATTATTCCGATGGAATGCAATAGAAGGACCGTAATAGTGTTTGCGAACGATTTACTTATTTCAGAGGATTTACTTATATATATATATATATATATATATATTCCTTTTCTTCCCTCAATACATCACAAACGCGAGCCTACGCGGAAAACGGTGGCATTAGAGAGCGAATCGCGTAACTTTTAATCGACAGTTAAGGGATTGATTATAAATCTTACAAATTATTTTGATAAGTTTTAATTTTTGCATATAATTTTATATATGACAAGCCCTTGGGTCACTAGTAATTACTAAATTTTTCTTAACATAGTATTGTTAAATTAGTTATAAAATACATTGTGCATTAGTGATACATTTATAGCTATATGAGTATAAATGTATATTTTATTTTTTATTATATCAGAATGTATTTTGTTTTTGTTTTCTTTTAGTAAATTAATAATTTTCTTTAATAATCTTTTGTTTTCAGCTTTTCCATTTGCTCATACCCCCTAGGGAGTGCGCCACACAGTTTGAGAAACGCTGAGTTAAGGGGTTAAGGTATCCGACTACGTTCGAAACTATGATTTTAAAAAAGCGCATAAATGTATAATTTTCATGATATTTAGTGTCACTTAGATTAGAATTCATGTATACAATTGTTTTAAGGACATTATGACAAAAAATTATTAAATACAATATTTTGGCAAAATTACTTAGAATAATTTTTCCAATCGTTTCTTTTGTAAAAAATGCTTTGTTAATAGTTTGCCTGTTATAGCTCAGACCTCTGTTCAAGGCTCAACTTTGATTTTTGAAAAATTCACATTATTTTCAGAGTTACAACCATTTGAAATAATTATCGGCGTATTTTCTTAAAATTTCTCCCTTCTGTTTTCGTAAAACATGGATAAATCGACTTCCAAGTTATGTGTTTCAAAAATTCTAGTTGAGCCTCTGTACAGAGGTCTGAGCTATAGACAGGCAAAATATTAATACAACAGAAGCATTTTTTACAAAAGGAGAACATTTGGAAAAAAGGTTATTCTATGTTCATTTTTTGTCAAAATATTGTACTTAAATAATTTTTTATTGTTATACTATTCTTAACCCAATTTTATATACATTGTCTAATCTAAGTTATGCTAAATATCATAAATATTATCCATTTACATGCTTTTGCAAAATCACGGTTCCGAACGTAGTCGGATAACGTATAGCTAAAAATATAGCTAATATTGTACTTTGAACAATAAATCTTGCATGTAACAGTAATCCCGTCCCCGTTTCGGAAATTTTCAATGTTCTTAGATTCTCCATTTTTATAAATAAAATTTTAAATTACTCGCCCTAATTTTAACATCCCGAGCTTCCAAAAAGAAATCTAAGCATCAGATCTTACATTTAACGCGCATAATTAATGAAATTTTCCCTATCCTTAACATCCCCCTAATTGCATTTAGATGTCGACAACTATCTCCGTTAAGGAATCACTTTTTTTTCCAACGTATGAGTAATCCAGTTCTAATATAGGACTTTCTCTTTCCTTCTCCCATGTTATGATAATCATTAACATCCACTTAACAAGCTCTTACTTGAATTTCTTTATTAGGAGGTAAGCTTTTTCCTTGTTAGTCATATTTCCGCCTCTTTCTCGATTAGTTCCTTTCTATTGAGTTTTTCTTTACGGACACAGTCATAATTACCCCATGTCAATAACCTGACTTTTTATTTTGGAAATAAGTAATTTTCAGATTTCATGTCACCCGTTTCCTCATTCTGAAATACTGTAGAATTGACTGGATTGTTGGAACGAACGTACACGAGGGATTTTATAAGTAGCAAATCTCGCTATCCTCCATTATGGATAAGTGACGATAAAAATACATAGAAATAAATGTATATTTCAATTTCTTTTATTCAACATCCCGTCATGTGAGGTCTTTTGAAACTCAGCTAAATTTGATGTGCAGAAAGGCATCTTGCAGGCTCTTGACCTTAACCAATGACATATTCTGGCTTGTTCTTATAAAAAATCATTGTTACATGAAGTCAGTTGATTTGACTTTGTTTCATTGACGAAAAAATCAAATTGAAGCAGCAAGTCATTGGCGATTTCCTTCTCAATGTTGTGCAATGCGGATATTTGTTCAGATAACAAGTCCAGTGTCGTTCTCATCATAAGATAACCGTTCAAAATTATGATACATACATTTTCATACCTGTTGTGTTGCTTTAGAGCAGGGGTGGCCAACCCAAATGACCTCGCGGGCCACTTCGGAAGAATTTTACAATCCCGCGGACCGCATGTAAAAATATCCATCTTTATATTAGATTTGGATCCATTACAAACATTTGTTGGAGTGAAAATTTAAAACAAAATGATATATTATTATTGTTTTCATTGTTTTCCATGTATGCAAACATAGGTAATATAATAATAATAATGCAATGATCAAATAATGTTTAATTTATTTAGTTAGTGAGATATCTGTTTCTCAACTCTTTCAGTTTTTGCAAATCGATCTCAATGCATGTGTATTTGCGTATCGTAATTGATGTTGCAGATTCTCGTGCGTTAAGTTTGAGCATGATTTCTGTTTGATAAATTTCAATTTAGTAAAAAGAGGTTCACAGTAACAGAAGCAACGTGATAAAGTAATAACAGTTATGGGATTTATTTTTTACAAAAAAAACCCTTTAAACAAAAAATATTGTACAAAATAGTCGAATTTTGTAAAGTTGTAAAGAATCTCGCGGGCCGCAAAATTATTCAAGGCGGGCCGCTCAGGTGTCGTCCACGTCTCATGACCATGGTTCAAAATTACGTTTTCGTCGCCAAAAGCCCTCATGTAGCTGAACAGTGCGACGTTAATATTCACTCACTCACTCACCATCGCATATGAAAGTTGAAATATGTATATTATTCCTTCCATCTCTTATACTCCTTGTGTTATTATTATTATATTTGTTTTGTATTACGTTCACGCACATGTATGTATATAGTGCAGTTACCTTTAAATTTGTATTTTGTTATTTTATTGTCTTCTACTGTTTGTAAAATGTAAACTTTTTATTTATTTTTCAATAAAGATTTTACGTAGGGGTGGTTGTTTCCCGAGGGATCGGTTTGTAGCTCTAAACCCTTTTCGGGTGAGCTCGGTTTCCTTGGGCCTTCCGCCAATAGCACTAATGTTGCTTTATAGTGCGAGTTAATATACATTTTTTTCACTCTCTCGGAAAAAAAGAATATTTAATATAAATTATAGATATCTTTAATTTTCTATGCCATCAAGTGAAACAAAATTCTCCCGTAAGAAATTGTTGCAGTCCATCGAGTAATATTGCTTATTTCTCAGTAACTTTTAGTAACAACGATTTCGTGTAGTATTGAATTTTGAATAAAGTAAAAATACACTGTCGTGTATACTTCTTTCTTTAAGACAAGTAACGTATTCTAATCCTTTTTTATACATTTATTTTTGAAAATTGTGCTCTTTACTTTCCCAACGCTTCATTGACTGTTTGAATATGGTTTAAAAAAACAGTAAACAAAAATGCATATTTCTGAAAAGTCATCATTTTTTATAGGTATATATATATATATATTCTCTAAAGGGATATATTTCATTATACATTTCCCTTCGAGAATTTTTTTTTCTTAAAGAGAGAAAAATTCTTTTCATCCACACACACAAACGATCAAAATTTTAAAAACTAATTCAAATAAAATAGCGAATATATATAATGAAATTCACATTTTTTTATAGAAGTCTTTTCATACCTTTCAATGAAAAGATGTAATATTTTCATGATTTAATACTTCTGCTGTAGGCGAAAAGTACAGGCAAAATTAATTCAGCAGGAAATCAATTTTGTGTAAATATTTATTTTATCTTAACAGATTTTCTTTCAAATCTCGCTTGCTGAAAAGAAACGAAAAACGATTTTTTAGTAAACTTTTTTCCTACTTTACTTCTAAAAAAGTAATAATGGCATTGAAAAGAATTCACCAGACTAAAGAAATTGAAAATTCAATATTCTAGTGCATAAAAAGTTGTAAAGGTAAAAATGTGAGTAGTTATTTTCCATACTGATAGAGTTGAAAGGAATTTTATGATTTTTTTTTAAATCATTTTGAAACGAAATTTTTATTTTTCATTTTTTTTTTCAAGCAAATGGTTTATTTTGAACAAATTATTTTTTTTTTACAAAATTTTTTCTAAATTCATGAAATGAATAATGTTTATTTTTCATCATACTTTACACAAACACGAATATAAACTTTATAAAAATTAATTTATGACAGTGTAGTAAAAAAGATTCAAGTTTTTCATTTAACTGAATGCCGTTAAAAATTGAGTTATATCTCAAAACAAACTTTTCCTATTCACAGCAATTATCTTATCAATTTTCCTTAAATTTTGAACAATTCTTCACACTAAATGTCGGGTTGCCAGATTGAAATATTTATCACCCCAATGCTACTACAATAAAAGCGTTTCCTTCAAGGGCATATGCATAGCAAGAAATTTCCATAATGATTGCAAAATTCTTCTAGAGCGTTCTAAAGCGTCATTTCCCAAAAAACTTTTCCTCGTTTCGGACTGCATGTTCTAAAGAACGTGGTAAGCCCTTAGCTTTTAAAATTCGAACGTTGAAAGAGAAAGAACATGAGAATTAATGACAAACAGAAGCATGCCAAGGAATTCTTGTGCCAAGTCGTTTATTGTCGAGTGAAGAGAATATTTTATAAATGGTGGCGATCGTGTAAGAAAAGAAAACGCTAAATTTCCACAGATGTTCTGCCAAATTCATTTGGAGAAAAATATATCTACCAGCTGTTCATTCGTTTCTTTCGTTCTTTTTTGTGTGTATAAAGAAGGTTCTAATTTCTTTAAACTGTATTATGTTCGTAAACACCCCCCACGCACTAAAGAATGACGAAGTTCGCGGCAACCAAATAATAATTTATTTTTTTTTCAGTAGATAAAAAAAGAGTAATTTACTCTTTTGTAGATGAATGAACTTTGTAACGGAATATTGTATCGCATTTTGAATCTAGAATGTTTTGAATGTATGAATGAAAGAACATCACATTATTTTATTTATTTCCCTTGTAAAATGACGCTGAAGGAATATTGTTAGCTGTGTGAGACCATATTAATAAATTCTTTCTCTTTTATTTTGTTTATATTCTTTTATATTCTAGTCAAAAAAAAATTAAGTTTTTTTCTTTTCACTTCCTTTCAATATGAGCTCTTCGTGAATCAGTTTATCATCATTAATTTTTTCTTTCGGTTTATCTATTGCAGGTTATTTCACCCTTAGTTCCCACAGCAGAAACTTACTACTGCTAGCACTTTTCTGTTATAATATTTATTTGCATTCATTCATATCTCTTTACTCTTTAGCATGCTAATTTTCTCTCTTACATTGATATATTTATTTTTGTTAAATCATTATTTACTTTGAGGCCAAGTTACAATTTGTTTAAAATTATTTATAATGTGAACATTCATTTGAAAAAAAATATTTTTAATTTTTGGTTATCCTACTTCATACAGGTTTTACCCTCCCTAAAAAAGTTATAATTGCTATAATAAATTAATTTTATATTTTTAAAACTTAATCTCCATGCGAAGAACGGGCATTTCAGCTAGTTTATTCTAAAATCATTATTCTAAAATGTTATTCGACGTGTATTTAAAAACCAAACGATAAAATAAAGAGTGAGAGAATCACGGTTAATTTATTAATTAGGATTAAATAATGTACGAAATCTGGTTTATGTTTTGAATATATTGATATAATTAGAAGTAGGGGAAAAGTGGTGAAATTTGTATAACTTTACACAAATTTAGAGCAGCATAAAAGTGCTTTATTTCCGAATCGTAAACGCGCACGCGCGAGCGTCAAAAAATTATATTTTAATTAAAAAAAATACTCCATTATAACAATCATGAATCGTCTGTCATTTAAGCTCTAGGGATTTTAGAATAGACCAAAAGCAGACAGGTGAGAGAAATATAATGACGTTTTTTGTTCAAAAAGACTAATTGAATTATTTCCCTACTATTTAATACGCCTCAATTGCTATAAAAAAGTGCTGGTACTTTTTTGTTGGTAACGAATAATTATATATGCAGTTTAAAAAAGAAATATGGAATATAAATTGTAAGAATCAATTTTCTCTAAAAACTGTAGCAAAATAATAAAAACATAATGTTAAATTTTCAAGAATATATTTAGAATAAACTGAAGATACTTACTGGATGATAAATTATCATACAGCAGCCTTTTTAATATTTTAAATATACGAATTACTTTATAAAATTTTCTTTTCAAAATTTTGAAAACTACTCAAAGGTAAGAAAGGAAATATCATTATCTTTTTAAAGTAGTAAACGATTTTTTGTCGTATTTGAATTTTTAAAAAAAGAATGAAAACGGCAAAGGAATCATAACCGAAAGGTGATAGTGTGTTCCAAGTAAATTTTTTCGATAAAATACATTTTTGAATTGAGTGAATATTTTTTCAAAGTAACTAAATCAGTTGAAAAATCTTAATTTTAATTTTATGAAAAATAATATATTAACACACGGTTACGAAATGAAATAAATATTTTCATATTTAAAAAAATATTTACAGTTGTTTCTTCTTTTATTAAATATTTACGAAAAAGAAAGAAATGAAAAATGCAGTGAAGCTTACTATGTTATATATATATATCATTTTTCTGAAAGTTTCTATGAAATTCTAAATTTGCTGGGATATTCACCATGACTAAATCAAAGAGGAAAAATTGTTATTTTACTCAATAGTCTTTAAATATTGCTAGTTATCTGTTTTACATAAAAAAAATCCATGCAATAAATGATCTATTTGCTTACGCAAGATGTATCACCACAAAATATATGAATCCGTTACCATGGTAACTCTCAATGCTTTGCTTGTATCAAGACATTTTAACCGCAAACAATCATTTTCAGCCTTTAAGAAACAACGCATATCTTTTGTATAGTACTAATTGTTTTCAAGACATTAAGAAAATATTCCATCAAAGTATTTTAAATAGTTCGAATTATTACAATCGAGCTTCACTTAAATGTGGAAAATTTAAGTATGTTTAAAGAAAAGTAATCAGATTTAAATATTTTATTTTTCCAAATTTATTTCACAGTAAATTGTTTTTGCAAACATTTTCAAAGGATTTAATTTTTGCTGATATTTGAGAATCGGTTAATAAAAACAACATTGTGATGAACGCAGAATTATGTATTTCCATCACAAAACGAAAAAAGTTTCCATATTTACATTTTTTTAAAAAAAATTATATGATATTTCTTAACTATAAAGCTAATAATTCTATGATATTTTGAGCTTATATGCAGTTTAAAAAATTTGAGTCTTTAAATCGCAATTTTTATGCATGTGTGTTCGTTTTTGGCATCTATAATACATTAATCTGACTTTTCTAAAATATGTGCCCATGTACATAAATAATGCATCGTGCAAATTTTATCATCATTTTTTATTAAATTCATGATTTATTATATTTTTTAAAGTTATATACTATAAGGATCAGCGTACAAATGTATAAAACAAAAATATGAAAAATAATATTGTCCCAATCCACAAAATTTGGAACATATATGGCACACAGAGAAGTTAAAAAAAAGAAGTTTTTTTTCCTCAATTGTTTGAAACAAGATTTCAACTTTAATTTCCACATTCGCAAACAAAATATAACATTTTAAAAATGAAATTCACTGTTACATTCGTCAAATTTATATTATGATTTAATTCTTCCGGGGATTTTTATTTTAACTCTTAGACCTGAAATTAATGAATTTATGGTAAATAGTTAAAAACTGAATATTACATTACATTTAAATAAACAAAATGAAAAGTTTTCCTTTCACAATGTAAATGGATAGTCTCAAAATAAGTTTCAATTATCTTTGCATATGAATTACTTTAAGTTTTTTTATAGTAGTCGGGAGAACGAATTTTAATCAGAATTGCAATTTTGGTAAAAGCAAATTCTACTAATTCAAGGAAGGAGAAAGATATAATGTGTTTGCAAGTCGTCTGCAGCTGGAAAAAAATAACGCAAACAATTACTGCGAAATTGCTTATTTTTCGAAAAATAATTTTAAAAAGCTAATAAGCTTAACTAAGCATTTTCATGAATTTTTATTTCAGAAATTAACAGAGACGATATCTTTAAAGAATATATTGTAGAAAGACATCATTCCTTGCGTAAGGAAAATTAGGTTCGAAAAGTATTTAATTTAGACTCCAAGATGGTCTTTATTTTACTCCCTAAAAATACTCAGATATTCGTCTTCTTTCGTTTTCTTAAATTAACTACAAAATTTAAATATTTTAACAAATTCTAAGACTGCAACATTTTGTTGATGGTATATTTCGGGGTTGGAATCTGTATGTTAAGTATTATTCAAAGGGAAATTAAAATGTAGTTATGATCTTCGCTTCCTAAAAATGAGTTTTTAGCAGTAAAGCAAAAACTTATTTTATTTTAATAAGGTTATATTATCATTTACAATATTACTTTATTGCAGCTTAAACACTTTAAGAGGTTTAGTGAATCAAGCTATAAATGATCCATTATTGTGGACTCAAATTTCAATGAAGAAATTAACACACATTCTAATTATTTTAGAACAAAATCATTGGAATAAAACCCTCAAAGGCAATGATAAACAAAATACAGATAAAAAATGAACAGAAAATCAAATGTCCCTTATAATTGAGTAAAGTTTAATTTCTCTCCTAAATTGCATGATATTTTTCGTTTGATGACAAAAGTTAAAAATGGTTTTTTTAACATTTATTTTAATTCAAAAAAAAATTACTCCCAATGTACCTTTTTTCATTTATTTTTTTATGTGAAATAAATTTTTTCTGTTAATTTTTTTTATATTTATTGTTTATCATCAGGATGAAATTGTAAGTATAATTAATCTCCTGTGAAAGAGTATCTAAGATTTAATTTTATAGATGAGTGTAAGTCAGTTGCATACAAAAAAATAAAATTGAACTTAAATTTGCGTATATTGTTCTTCATTTGTGTTAGAAAAGTGTAGAAGTTCTTAGTATTCCAGAAGCAAAGGAAAAAAATGTTTCAAGTTGAACAATACTTGGAATTTGACTACGTTCGGCAACGTGATTTTGCAAAAACATATAAATGTAAATTTTTTGATATACGAGGTGTAAACACAAAAAAAACGAGACTGGTTCAATAAACCATTGTACATACAAAATCAGTTCACCGTGAATGATCACCCTTTAATGGAGTTTCCCTTCAATTACACACCTGCATTTATTTCTGCCATTGCTGATAAAGCTGGGGAAAGAGATTTTTTAGTCCCTTTTGGGGGATTTTCCGTTTTGCCTGAACCTCTTCAATTGGGATAAAATGGGTTCCCTTTCAGCGGATTTTAAATGGGGGAAATTTAAGGGGGCAAATCTTCAATTGACCAAAATCGGGAAAACCCAAAATTTAATATTTTAGCTAAATTATTCTTTTTTATACTTTTCTATAACCTCACAAAATTTGAAAGCTCTAAACTTAAAAAAAGGAAAATTATTTAAGCTTTCACGTTCGTTTTTATTCCCATCTCTATGGCAAATCAAAACTTTAAACTGACTTATCTCAGAAAGATAAAATAACTAGTTTGTCTTCATTTAAAATGCTATGGCTTTTTTTCTATTGCGCCTAATGCTTTGAAATTTTTTTTACCTGTTGCTAATAGTACATGTAACAAAAGTTGGTATGCATTTTTGAATCAAAGCAATATTTATTTTTTTAAAAAATAATTGAACTCAGAATTTATACATTTTTTAAGGAATTTTCAGTAAACATTCATAAAAAGAAGTATTGTATGAATACCAATCACATTAACACAAAACCCATACCAACTTTTATTATACATAGTTTGATGTACTTGTAAATAAAATTTCATGCATATACGTAAATTTTTGTAGGAGGAGTAGTATTTTAAAATTACTTCACAAATTTTAAGTTTTTTCCTTAAAAAATTACATGGCTAGCTTTTTATGAAATTTTGAGTACAAGATCTGTTCAACATAATATACATACATAGGAAGCAACCAAAAAAATTTTTAAAAATCCTTAAATTAAAAAATTTTGCGTAAATCGTACCATGTTTTCTTAAAAAAAAGTCTCATGGGGCCAAATCAGATGAATAAAAAGGATGCCCCATCACACGTAATGTTTTAGCTGGTCTGAAACTGCTTAACAGATAGGGCCATGTTAGCGGTTGCATTGTCTTAGTGCAACAGGCTCATCACTCCCCAATTCTGGACTTTTTTCCTAATTTTTTCAAGAAGTTTTTGTGCGATTTCAATGTAGTAGTGTTGATCAACAGTCTGACCACTGATGTGAGTGGGAACCCACTCATATCACGAATTTTGGCAAGTTTTAGTCTGTAATCGCTAACCTCTTGGGCACCCATCACGTTCATCATCTTCCACACTGTTTCTTCCCCCTGAAAATCGCTCATGCCATTCAAACACATGTTTACGAGACAAAGTTTCATCTCCATAAGCGTCGGTTAGTATTTGAAATATTTATGAGCCTGATTTCTTAAGTTTCACAAGACACTTGATGTTGATTCGACATTTTCCCGGCAGAATGTCGTTGCACGTGTTCATTCAATGAAGCAGTATTCCAACTGGCGTGATCGGTTGAGGCAAAACTGGCCACATGGATAGTGTATGAGATGATGTATGTAATGCTACTTGGATTAAAATATTCCTGTAAAATTGTTTTTGAAGAATTATATTACAAAAACAATTTATTTAGATGCTATTTTCAGACTAAAAATAAAAAAAGAATGACATATTTTCAAAAATAAAAAACTGTATTTGGTACTCGCGCGAAAATGCTTCTATAATAATATTTTACCAAAAGAAGCTAAAATTTCTCTCCAGAACTTAAACTAGTATTTTGAAAAACAAATAGCATTATTTTCAAAGTTACGATTAATTGAAATATTAACGTTTTTTTTTTTTGTTGTTGTTAAAATTTCTCTCTTCTTATATATTAAAGTATGAATAAGCATAAATTATACACTTAAAAAATTCTACTACAGGCTTTTTACAGTAGTCAACTATAAATAGGCAAAACATTGTTATAGAAGTATTTTCCATAATGGGAAAATGTTAAGAAAATTTGTCATTCTTTCTTGATATTTTGCAAAAAAAAAATTGCATTTAAATAATTTTTTTCTTGTAATAATATTATCAAGACAATTTTATTTGTATATTCGGAAAATTATTCATGTATACACCTTTCCAAAACCACTGTTCCGAACGACGTTGTCAGATACCTTAAGTTAATATAAAACGTTTAAAACTCATTTGTCAACTATTCT
Source organism: Trichonephila inaurata madagascariensis (assembly GCA_019973955.1). NCBI lineage: Eukaryota > Metazoa > Arthropoda > Arachnida > Araneae > Nephilidae > Trichonephila > Trichonephila inaurata. The sequence goes on from BMAV01004795.1 coordinate 39,953, forward strand.
GGCATGCGTATCAATCAAAAGGAGGGGTCCACTGATATTTAAAGATATTATATAACCTCTAAAAATAGTACATTTATGACAGGTAGGCATATTAAGAATGTTTGTTTTAAAACAGAATTTCTCATTTTTTTGTGTTTTAAAGGTCGAATGTTCTTCAAACTGTTCGAAGCAAATAACTGCTGTTCCATAAAAAAAATTTTATCATTCGTGTTTGAAGGAAAGAAAGAGTTTGCAAATATACCATTGGATCAACGACCTGCATATGCATGGAATGAAAAGCCAGCAGAATTTTCTCTGTCATGGACACATCGAAGGAGAAGTAATATTTATAATAAAAAGAAAAAGAAAAAGAATTATCTCCCAGTTCGCAATTCAGTTGCACCTGCCGTCAAACATCTGCTGAATGCCAAACAATGAAATTGAATCACGATTTTAAAGAAGACAAAGAATCAAAAAGAACAAGAAAAAAAAATCGAGTAATATAAATCTATTTTTGAGACGATTCGTCGCATGTTGGTTAGGGTTAAAAAAATAAAAGAGTTCTGAAGAGAGAAAGTGCAATGGTAACTCAGTCATCCATTGACCAGTATAAGTGGCGAGACTAAAGGGTTAAAAATTCAGACAGTCGGCAAAAAGGAGACAAAAATCATAAACAAGTTTAGGTGTCTTTTTATTCGGTTTTATATTCCGAATTAATCACTTTCGTGAGAACTAAAAATATTATTTGGGCAATGGGTTTTTTTCATCGAATTGTTTTTCTGTCATAAATTGTCTCATTCATTTCCTCCTAGACTTAATAATTTATCGTTTTTCTTTGGAAACGTTCGATTATTTCATTGGGGGTATTTTACCCCTGAATTGTTTTGGAAATTCGATTCGTAAAAATGAATATAAGCAACGCGTATTCTGACAACAACATCTTAATAAGAAGTAAACAATATGTTTATTGTGCGAATTTAAGAGTGGTGCTAAATTATCCCAAAAATGACCTTAAAATGTATGCTTTGACATGGAGAAAACAAAACTTTATTATCAATGAAGGTTTTCTTTTATTTTATGAGTTTTTCAGTTGTTTTAGAGCGTTCGATATATTTTCCTCAAATATATGAAACAAACATTAACGGATTCAGCAACTGAAAAGTGATTGGTGAAAAATATGTCACACAGATCTCACAAACATTTTAGCTGAAAAAATAATTTAAGAAACTAATTTTATTATCCTGTTTAGTCGAAAAAACTCTCTTTGACTGATTTTCAATATTTTGCATATAAGTATTTTTCTCCAAAAAATATTTGCATTTAGTATTTTTCCTTCTATATTTTTTGCACTTTTTATTCGAAAATTCCATCTCTCTTTTTTTTTCATGCCATATTTGTGATAAGTACCTCTTCTTCTATAAGAACTTACATTTTACTTCTTTGTGTAATGAGAACTTTATTTCGTGGGTATATTTTAAGAGAATTCAGTGTTGTTAAAACTACACCAACTGTTTTGCATATATATATTCCTTTTTAGGTGCAAAAATATTTTAAAAAACGTTTTAAAAATCATTTAGATTGAAATTAAAAAATAAAGCTAGAAATGAAGGAAAATTTTTCAATGAAACATTTAGAATTAAAAGGTTGGTCTCCCTGTTTATAAAAAGAAAATATTTTCTCACTTAATGCTCATTGAAACTATTTTTCATTTTTCTGCTGTCGTTTTAAAGAACATATTCAACAAAAATTTGCACTTTTGAGTGCTCAAGATTTTAAGTCCTTTAGAAAGGATAGAGAAAAAGTTCTATCGAGGATAAAAAGCAAAAAATTAGTGATAATTTCAATTAAATTTATTCATTAGTAATCTGCGAAAATCCAGAAAAATCAGTTTATTGTTAAAAAAAATCGCCAATTACCGATATCAAAAAGAAAAAACAATATCTTTTAGCTTTCTCGGTAAGGTACAGGAATTATTGAAGGCTATGATTATTTCAAAATAATAAACAATCCTTGATACTATGTTTAATTCTTTTTATCGTTAAATTATCAGATTAAAAGAAATCGTTTCGTGCACTTTATTATCTAACACAATAGCTTTATTATTTCATATAAATGAGCTCCCTTATTTGTTTATTCCAGAATTAGGCATTAAGTCGATACGAGCCACCAGTAAACCGCCAAGACATTTTAGGGGGACCACATGAAGATTACAGTTAGTAATTATATACCGAAATATTTAAGATTGGCTGATTTTATGCAGACTAATTCTTCTACTGACTATGACAACAAGAACTAACTTTAGATGAAAATGTTTTCTTTTAATGCATTTTCAATTGTTTGATAACAAATGCATCATTTGATATTGTTATATTTCTGGCTATTATTATTATGTTTGCATCTTGCGTTTTGCTTCAAACGCGGTATTAAAAGTGTAAGTTTTTCAACCCACTATTAGTTCACACTCGCCCTATATATATATATATATAATAAAACTTATAGAGGTACATACTTTGTCGTATTTTGTCGTGGCGAGTGGTAGGTTTTAAATGTGTCTAACCAAAGGTAGGGCGTGGCCGGTGGTGTGATTGAGTACAGCAAGGTTGACCATATATTTTATGGAATTGATGAAGCAGTCTGGAAAGTTAATCCAATTTATTTCACTTTCTTCATCGCTACTTCATTCGACATTAAGGTAGGAGTGACTATTTAATATTCGGATCTGTGATAGCATTGTAATTGAGCTTAGGTGAGTTAGTTATTGATAGTGGTCCGGGTTACGCTATTTCGGTATTATATATATTGTGTGTTTATCCACCGTAGATTCTCTCACATATATTATTATTATCTAATCTGTTAGAGGTTTAAGTTTAAGGGCTTAATAAAGTCATATTAAGATCATGGAAACTAATTCTTCATTTATTCCTACACCTCTAGCTCACGCTGATAATCAAAGAGAAGGGCACCCAAGGGGGGCGTCCTTAGAATAGTAATTCTTTTGGGTTTCAGTAGTAGAATCGTTTCTACTGTTAATTTCAAAACCTGAATAGTACGAAACTGTCAACAACTTCAAAATTATACCCTCCGATTTTAAAGTGGGAATTGCTAAAACATAATTTAGTGCAAGGCATTTTTCAATAAACTAGAATATCATTTACTTGTTGATGAAGAATTCTGAACCAGACTTTAAGTTACAACATCAGCTGAAGAACTGTGTATATGAATATCGTGAATTGTATACAAAAATTAGCAGAATCATCCTCACAGAGCTGAATTACGATTACTTTGCTAGAAAAAAGTTGCTTAGTGCGAGAATGATGTTTGTGAAGATCTTCATCACCTTTAACAGTGAAGGAGTGTTTACTAACAACCCACTGTAAAGCAATACAAGTACGTATTTGACGTAGTTTTGAACCTCGGCCAAGCGATAAGGATACCTGAGCTGCTCGTATTACTTTACAAAATACCAAGCCAATGGGAGAACATTGAGCTTCGACATATTTAACGTGCATCAGCTCTTCTATACAGCAGGACTTCAGTGGAACTAGGGTTCGTATTCATTATACACCGACTACGATCTTGTGAACATGACTACTTGGCTACTTCAGTGGTAAAGTCTCTAGTAGACTTCCTGTTTGAATGAGGAGAAAAAGATTACAACCAGGTTACTAACTATACAAACCATTGTCAGATAACAATAATGATTATAAAATATGTTGTTGTTGTTGTTACTTATGCCACCTGATCGACAGTAACATCAAGATCAAGATTACAAAACATAAAACTACTTTTTTTTATTGAGAGCACTTATAACCCCTTGCACCACAAAGTATCACACGAGGTCTTACATAGAAGTAAGAGTGAAGCACACATCACAAAGAAGAGATGGATTAGAACACGCACATCCATGTCTTATCCGGGATTCGACCATATCTTACCCAGTCAGCGTCACTAACCACTATACGGATGGGTAACTTAAATTTAAGTTTGAATACGATTTATTTTTTTACAGACTTCGGTATCTTCTAACTTTTTCTGTGTTAATTTATTAATTTTTATTCACTGTTTCAGTATTATACGACTTAAGAAAATTACCGATATTTTCAAATAAAAAGTCTTTGTTATGTGGTTTTCTACACAACGCATCCTCAGCGTTAAAAAAAACTACTTGCAGTACATTTCTTTTTCGTTAAATTTGTTATAGTTTAAAATGTAAACGAGCAATTGTTTGGAAAAATTCTAAGACATGAAGGTATTTTAGTGGTTTATTTTTTTATTTTTTGACTACTACTACTTTTTTTTTGACTACTTTGTTTCCGACTACGTTCGGAACCATGATTTTGCAAAAGCGTATAAATGGGTAATATTTATGATATTTAGTGTCATTTAGATTAGAAAATGTATATTAAATTGTTTTAAGAATATTATTACAATAAAAAATTATTTAAGTACAATAGTTTTGTCAAAAAATGAACATAGAATATTCAATTTTCAAAATGTTCTCCTTTTGTGAAAAATGCTTCTATTATAATAATATTTTACCTGTATATAGCTCAGACCTCTGTACAGAGCCTCAACTGGAATTTTTGAAATATATAACTTAGAAGTGGGTTTATCCATGTTTTACGACAACAGAGGGGAGCAATTTTAAGAAAAAAACGCCGATAATTATTTCAATAGGTTGTAACTCTGAAAATAATGCGAATTTTTCAAAAATCATAGCTGAGCCTCTGTAAAAAGGTTTGAGCTATATACAGGCAAAATATTATTACAATAGAAGCATTTTTCGAAAAAGGAGAACGTTTTGAAAAAAAGTTATTCCAAGTTAATTTTTTGCCGAAATACTGTATTTAAATAACTTTTTTTTGTCAAAATGTCCTTAAAACAATTTTATACATGTATTCTAATCTAAGTGACACTAAATATCATGAAAATGATCCATTTATGCATTTTTTTTAAAATCGTGGTTCCGAACGTAGTCGGATACCTTAAAATACATGTCTATTTTTTCGTTATAAAACTTAAAGAGCTTGTTAAAAAAGTATTCAAATGTAAGAAAATTTATAACTTTATCCTTAGATTAGCTCAGTTTGTAATATATTTTAAACATATCTTTTTAAAATTAAAATAACAACTTAGCCTACAATCCAAGGCAAAGAAGCAAAAATAATAAGGAACCTGGAAAAGGAAAAACTGTAAAGTTCCTTTACAAAAATGTATTTTACAGACTGGTTGAGGTCAAATTTCCCATTAAGACAACCTAGGCCATGGCCCAGAGGAGCAGTAGTCAGGTGGTTGAAGTCAGGAAGAACTATACTCAACCAAATATTTATAATCATTCAACAATACAATACTATTTATAATTATAAAAAATATTATTTCGTAAAAAATAGTCAATATTTAAAACAATTAAACAATGCAAAAACTTTATTAGCATGGAGGGTGCAGAATTATTGTTTGGCCTAGGACACAGGTGGCGAACCTTTATAGATCAGCGTCTCATTTTTTCTAAAGAAGTGTTTAATGAAATATAGACGAGTGCCATCAAATAATTTTGACTAGTGATTATTGGGAAAATAATAAAAATAATGCTAACATCTTAAAGCTCCTTTTTGTTCATTGCGAAAAAAAATACATTTTGCACTGTATAGTAGTAAATGTTTTAATTATATGTGTAATTCAAATTAAAGTAACAATAGTGTGACCTGTTACTGCAGATTAGATGACAAATAGATTAGGACTGTTAGATGGTACTTTTTAGCATAATGCATGCTGTATTAGAATCTCCTGTCGAACGTTTTCTAAGCAATTAGTTCTTTTTACTCTGGTTCATTTTTTTTTTTTTTTTTTGAGGAAAGGATTTGTGATTTGTTTCAAAATGCCATTTTACGGACGATGATTCTGCATACCACTATTCCAGAATACAAAACACACACCGCTTTGTCACCTTTACTTATCATGCCATATTTCTCCCTCCACCAAGTTTGAGATTTTCTGTTACATTTACTGTTTTGCAATTTTTGTCCTTTTGCTGAACTAGCCATGTTAAATAACAGTTACAAAATCGTAAATATAACACAAATAAGCTTCAAATACAGTTATAACAACGAAATTGACTATGCGATGCGTAGACAAACTTTGCATCATTAGCAATTGTAAACCACGATGTAACAAAGGCAAGACAATAACAAACGAGCGTGCTCCAGGCGCACCGCGACCGATCACTCGCGTTTGTTCATAATACTTCACAATGAACTTTGTTATTTTGAACTAAAATACAAATCGTTTGGGTCGATGGCGTACCCAAGATATTTTCCTGCGTGCCATTAATGGCACGCGAGCCACTGATTCGCCATTCCTGGCCTAGGAGGAAGAAATGGATATATCTGACTTTGTGTAATGGTGGATTCAATATTAAAAGTTTTATATTTCATGAGGTTAAAACGCATTAGAAACTTCTCCTTAAGACTATTATTAAAAACTTATTTGACTTTTATGAAAGTGAGAGAGGGAAAGTTATATTAACGCCGCCCCATAAAAGCAACACGAGGGCTATTGGCAACAGACCTCGTAATTCTGAACCTCGGTCAAGTGAAATGGATGACACCTAAGCTGATCCTCTCTTTCTAACTACGTTACTACCCCTTCTCCTACCCCCGACTGCATCTCCTAACTATTTAAGGTATGTGACTACCCAAAATTCGCTATTTTGATGAAAACTTGCAGAAATTCCTTTTATGATTTTATTTTATAGCCCATACATTTAAGATTCCAAAAACACTATATTTTTGTTTCTACGATATTTGGAAGCAAAGTTATAGCATGATTAGTAAACTGGAAATGGAGTTTACAAAACCGGAAGTAGATCCCTTCACAAAATGTTTTAAGTTATTGAATTGAAATATTCAGAACATGTTTTATTTAATTCTATCTGTGCTATGAATCAAAATCTAATCTTTGTGTATATAATTATGTACTTTATTGTTTTTTTGTGGGAAAAAAAAATCCTTTTTTTAAAAAATTGTGCTTTTGCATAAAATTTGGCATATTTTAAGAAACTTTTTAAAGTATTACAAATCTTTTAATATCTAACACATATAAAGATGTTATTCATGAACTGTATAAATATTATTTGAATACATTTATCAGAATTTTGTGTAACGGCAATTTTTCATCAAAATTTCACTAAAAACGACAATTGTTATAGTCTATAAAACTCTCCACAAAACAGCAAAAGGTGAAAAAAAAATTTCGAATTAGTTAAACATGAAGCTAAAGGGATCTTGACCTATAAATATGGTGATTTTAAAAAACGTGCAATTACTAGAAAATTTTTTATACTCTATTAAAATCTTTAAATGCCTTTTCTGAGAAACTATGTTTTTAAATTTTTTGCTTCACGGCAAAGTTTACTACAGAATTTCTTTTTAATATATTGAATTGAATTTTTCAGGAAATGTTTTTAGTTCTATCTCCAGTATAGACTATAATCTAATCTCTAATTTATGCATTTTATTGCACTTTTTGTGAGAAAATAACATTAGTTGTTTTGTAAAAAATTTAGTTCTTGCACAAAAAAATGACACATTTGAAAAACTTTCAAAAGTATTAAAATTCGTATAGCTTTAAACACAGATAATGATACTCTTTATGTACTGTATAAATATTATTCAAATATATAATTAGAATTTTAGATATAAGGGGGTTACCGTAAGATTAATTTTTCACTAAAATGTCCCTGAAATTTTCCAATTTATACAAAATTATTTTTAATTTTGTGGAAATTGTACATGAATTCCTAGTTTCATGCCTCATTTCAAATAAAAAAGTGTTTATTTAGTTGAAAATTTATATATTTCAAAAAAAAAAAAGTGCTCCGAAGTTAGTCACATACCTTAACGTACATCGGCCTCCTCTACACGGCGGGTTAAGAAATTGAGAAAAATGCACAACTTAATTGCGTCTAATTTTAGTTATTATTGTTAGATGACTGTACTACTATCCAGTTCTTAAATTTGATATAATTTAAATTAATCAACAAAAATTAGAAACTTTCCAGTTTAAAGTTAATAAGATTTTTTTTTAGTTTTTTTTGAGTGAACTATTGTTTAAATAAAAACTAAAACGCGTAAGAAGCAAAAGAAAAAAAAGGCAGCATCTCATCCTTTTAAACAGTTACGTAACATTAGGGAAAAAGTAATTCTAGGAACAATGTCATTTATCAAGTTTAATGAAATCAAATAAAACAATGGTAGCTTTTATCATTATAAGAGGTAATTCAAGGTCAAAAAAAAAAAAAAGATTTTTCAAAAGTAATTGGTTCGATTTGGCCAAATGAAACAGTTTGCATCGAGTGCTAATTTAATTTTATTGTTTTTACTAGGAAATAATTTTGTATATTGGATTTAATACTTATGAATTGATTAATGTGTTTGAGTAAATAGCCTATTACGTTGCTAATGCATAAAAAGGATTATTTTTTTATTTATTTTTCTTCTGTTACGAAAAATTTCTTTTCATTGTTCTTGCTTAAAACCTTATTTTGAAATTTTATTTTGAAATGAAGAAAATTTTTTGAAACAAATTCACCTGTAACAACAATAATAAATAAAACAAAAATACTGTTCAAGTAATAAACAGCTTATATAACGCTGTATTTTTACTTTATTTTTTAATTATAATTATACTTATTGTTATTTTAATATTTTTTGTGTGTACAACAAAGCATACCGCGAGCACTCATTCGTATTTTAAACAAAACAAAAGTGCTTGAAAGTGTTCAAAATTAAAAAAAAGGAGCAAAAGCAAAATAAAAGGTAAAAATAATGAAAGCAAACAATAAAATAAATTTAAAATAAATAAAAATTCAGAAGACAAATTATATAAACAATACAGAAATAAGAAATAAAAAATACAGTTAAATAACAAAGATGAAAGCAATAATAAAGCAATAAAAAGGAAAAGAAAACAAAGTAATAGTAATAGTGATAATAATAAATAAGTAATAATAATGAAGAAAAATAAAAATAAAAAAGCAAAGAGGTTTAATAAAAAATGTTTCTTTTTTTTAAAAAAATTAAAATAAAGAAAATATTTAAAAAAACAAAAACAAAATTCTTTTAAAATGTACTCGAATGAAAAATACAAAAGAAGAATATTTTCTTTCCATATTAAAATGCGTTGCAGAGAAAAAAACCTTTGTATAATTTAAATCATTGGTAAGAGGGAAAAATATGATTCCAAAAAAAATCATGCAAAAAAAAAGTAGAAAAGATGATGAAAAACACATTGATGAAAAAGTGTAAAGCAGCATAATGGATGCAAATCTTGATTAATTTTACATTCTAACATGTTTCTCCCAACATTTGATAAAATTCCGTTCAATAGTTTGATATTGATTTGTAATTATTTTTCTTTTCCTACACGAACTGATGTAAATAATAATAGGTTCGTGATTAATATTCCATTTGAGGTCGTTGTAAGATGAAAAAGATACTACAGATTTTAAAATTAATCATAAGTTCCGGAATGCTTGAATGCATTCAATTGCAAAAGAATCTTGAAATTTCTGTATTCGGAAGTATTAAATTTAGAATTTTTTAGTTCTTTTTTTTTTTAACCTAGAGTACTTCATAATGTGTTTTTACTATATTTTATTTTAAAGCTATAATCAGTTGATGCGATATGACTTCAGTAAAAATATAACGATACAAATTAAATCTAAATGTAAATATATTTCAAAATAATTTATTGGGTATATTTTTCAAAATGATTACAAATGATGTAACAAACAGATTGCAATAAGCTATGAATATTTTTTTACATAAATATTTCTAAATATTTCAAAAGGAATCGTCAAAAGCTTAAAGTTTAGTCATATTGATCAAAAAGAAACAAGATTTTAGAGAATTGCATTTTGAATTCACGAAATGAAACTGTATCAGCAAATGCAATTGCAAACAAATACATAACAGTTTGCGGGATGTGATAACAAAGACATTAAAAAAATAATACATAATTTTGACCTCATTCTTTGATATGTACCGAGTTCTACTGTATAAAAAAATAATATCCTCAATAGCAATTTTAAATGTGTGTGTGTGATTTGATTTCATTATTTAATTTTATTACTTAATATTATTTTATCGTTATTAATAATGTACTTTATCAGGGTAACAATTTAGTTGTAATGATACTTACTGCTTCACTTTGATTTTACTTATAGATCACTAGATTTGGTTTGATTACTTTTTAATTGTTTGTGAATTAGTATGGTGCTCTATGCAGTATATATATCTAAGTTTATTTCCATAAAATTTTAATTGCGCTTATATTACTTCAAAAAGATTCTTTGACAAGAACTTTAAGAACCGTTTTCTTGTGAGCACATAACGAAACATTTGGTTTTTCTTTCCTCAAAATATAAACATAGTTAACTTGAAATTTAATATGTATTTTTTACTAAAATAAAAAAGCATGTATAACGTATTTTGACATCATCAAGAAAATGGCGAACAGTTAAATAACATTAGTTGACTGGAGAATTCAGAAATAATAAAAATGCATTGAGGAAGAGAAAGATGAAAATAAAAAGATTTTCCACGGAATAATTTAAATTTATTTAAAAGGCCTCATTTATAATGATCCTGGAGTCCTCATGCGGCAGTAATGCTATAAATTTTCTCCTGCTGTAAGCCATTATTCAAATTTCAATGTTATTCTAATGACGTATAATTAGAATAGTTTTTAAAAAAGGAATCGTATACACAGTAGTTCAGTAAGTATATAAGGAATTAGATATTTTAGAATTTTTAAAAATTCAAATAGTTATATTATTTTTTAAGAGCAAAATATTCTATTTGTTTATTAGAAACTTCCATTTTCCTCATTCTGAAAAGAACTAATAAAAATTGCATCAAGCCTACTTAAAATAGAAAAATGCTAAGCGATTTTAAACTCATGCCATTAAGTACATATAATTTTCAGCTTTACTGGGTATAACATTACGTTTAATATCGGTTTTATCACAATGCATCACCTACAACTTTATCATCATATGTTTTACCATTTGTATTTTTCAATTTTCTGTGTGATTTACTTTCGTTTTCTATGTTGGAAATTTATTCGAGCAAATATATCAACCGTACTCATCTATCATTTACACTTCATTTAATACGAAACAAAAAAGAGGCTTGAATATATTTTGAAATCCTTTCACACATTCGCGTAGTTTGATTTGGAACATTTTTCTAGCAGACGAGTTCTGAACGCCTCGTTTAGTTTAAAATCGTTCACACGCTCTGAGAGTCTGCCTCCAGTCTCAACATTTTAGCTTCGAGTGGAAAAGCCACATTAAAATTCAAGTCTAGGCACAAATTGCTTAGATTTGCATCTTTTTTTATCGAAACGAATCGTCTCAAGATTAACTTAGTAACAAGGTAATATGTGATTATGCACAGTCCAGTTAACATACAAAAGCAGGTTCGTCGACTGAAACAAATAATCTGATTTTAATTTCAGAATGTATGACAGTGTTATTCTGAAACAGTATATATACTTCTGATAAGATATTCAAAATAATGCTTTTATTTTCCTGTTAAAGTTCGCTACTGCAATATATCTTGTTTACTTCGCTGTAAAGGTGTACAATATAGTTATGACATGAGCTATTGCATGTGTAGTAAAAATAATCCATAAAGGAAACTTGTACATTGTCACAAGTAACAAATTTACGAATGTAGGAAAACTGCCATGCATTAAAACCCAGGAATTGTTTAATTTTCAGGCTTACAGATGTTGTGTTGCCAAAACATTATTATGCTTAAACTCACTGATAATGAAAGTTATTTTTTCATCAAAAAGTTATTTTAAAGCCAGATTAAGAAAACGTATTTTTGATGAAATATAGACGCATTGATCAGAATACATAACTGTACAAATCATGCAAAGAACATTCCTATGGTCAAGAACGTCTTAAGGCAAGGGTGGGCAGACTTTTCCAGTGTACGGTCTACTTCTAATTTTTTTCATGGTGTTGCGGTCCACTCAGTGGGTAGGTGTAGTGAGCTAAGGTAAAGGTCTTCATTTAATATAAATTAATAAAAAATACGGAATATGTACTATATATAACTACAATAAAATACACTTTTAAGACAGCGTTTAAAGCAAAACGCAAGTTACAAGCTTAATAACAATAGCCACAAATATAATAATATGAAATGATGCATTTGTTACGAAACAATTCAAAATACATTAAAAAATAAAACATGTTCATCTAAAGTTAGTGCTCCTAGTCAGTGGCGTAACGGAGAATATTAGGGCCCCTGCAAAGTCGGGTTTCGGGCCCCACCGGATCTTACAAAGGATTACAAAACCATAATGTAACATAGGCTTTGGGCTCCTTACGATGTGGAAGTAGCAGGGGCTAGTAGCGCACACAGGAATTTTTCAAGGGGGAGATCCGGGGTCGAAAGTTCATCAATCTTGTATCATGCTCCTTTTGATTTTGTCGATTTTCAGGAACAAAACACAGTAAAAAACTAATTATTGAATAAATAATTAGCATTAATTAATAAAATTAATCATTAATAACAAATACTTAGTTAAATTTTACGTACTATATACTTAGAATTATAATCAATCGGAAAAAAATCAAGGGCTTTGGGGAGGGTCCGGACCCCCAGGACCCCTCCCTTGTGTGCGCCACTGGCAGGGGCGTACGTTACGCCACTGCTCCCAGTTATAATCAGTAGAATACTTAGATACTGTCAGCCAATCTTGAATGTTTCGGTATACATTTACTCAGTGGCGCACACAAGGGGGGTCCTGGGGGTCTGGACCCCCCAAAGCCCTTGATTTTTTTTCGATTGATTATAATTCTAAGTATATAGTACGTAAAATTTAATTAAGTATTTGTTATTAATGATTAATTTTATTAATTATTGCTAATTATGTACTTAATAATTAGTTTCTTACTGTTTTGTTCCCGAAAATCGACAAAATCTAAAGGAGCATGATACAAGATTGGTGAACTTTCGACCCCGGACCCCTCCCCCTTGAAAAATTCCTGTGTGCGCTACTGCATTTACTAACTGCTAATTCTCAGGCGGTCCCACCAACATGTCTTGGCGGTCCACCTGTTGACCGTGATCGACTTACTACCCACCCCGGTCTTAAGGCATGGGCCAACTGGGCCCAGACCCGGGGTTTCGGCTTCAATGGGAGCCTTGTCTCAGCCTTAATAGGATCATGATTCGAATAAATTCAACGATCAAATTTTTTTTCGCATTTGTTCTCCGTAAAACTGGGAATTTTGGACTATAGGTCAACTGTCAACATGTGATGACCATCGTCCGTGAAAAAGGACTGGGCCTACATCCATACACCATCATTGCTCATTCAATCAATCAAAAGGCGGCAGTAGGTCAAGCCGGTTTGTGCGATAGTAAGTCATGCGCATTTATTTGTTTCGAGTTATTGTTTGTTACGTTGTGACATCTCTCGCGTTCTTCTTCTAACATAACCTCTACGTTCTTTGACGGCCACGATTAATGGCAAATCTTTTCCAACCCAAATCCAAGAAGTGAAACAAAGCATAGATGCAAATAAGATAACCTTTAAAAGGATAGAAAGTTTAGTGAGCAAGGATGGCAATTTAGAGGAAGCTAGTTCGGAAAAGGTAGAAGTGTATTTTGACGGCCTACCTAAGCATCACGGATATCAAGCCTCTACTACAAGGTGCACACTATTGCACGCGAACCCAATAGTCTGCCTGAAAGTAATTGAAGCGTTGAGTAGGAGTTCATCAAGGTAGGAAGATTATATTCTGAACGCTAGTATATTATTGAGATTGTGATTAGGCAGATATAATATATTTATATTGATAAGTGATCTAAATTGCGGGATCCGAGTTAGTTAAGACTGCGTACTTTGGTTTATTCTCACTTAATATAAGTTTGTTCGATATCTAAGTAATTTAAGTTAAATTCTTAATAAAAGTCATATTAAAAATTATAGAGTGTCTCATCATTTTGAGAATCTCACACCTCTAACTTACGCGGAAACCCCACGACATGGCTATCGAACGATGGCTATGTCGCAACGTATGCTATGTACTGTCTACTTTAAAAGGTCATATATGAGGCATAATTTTGAGTAGGCGCCCAGAGCCTCAAGAAGTCTTCTAGACCAGTGGCCCGCTGAGGGTAGGACACGTTGATTGTTTATATTTTAGATTGTTTTGATTTAACAATTTTAATTTAGTTACATTTAAATATACCTTCAGAATAAAATATTGTTACACAAAAAAATGAATAAAAGTGATTTAACGTGGAATATAAAGTGATTTCCGTTGAAAGCTGCGCAAATCCGAGAGAAATGCACCACTTTAAATAAAATGGCAATAGTTTAATATTCTTTAGGCGGCCCGGCACCATTTGATCCACAGACCGGTACCGGTCTGCGGACCGGGGGTTGCGGATCACTGTCTATGGTACTTCAAAAACAGATGTTAGTATGGAATATGTCCACCGTGAAATCCGAAGCAACTATTAACTCTCCAAAGCATGAGCGAGGCAATAATGGTACTCGAGAACCTATTGTGGAATCGGAGAGAACACATTGAGCCACATTGTGGAACATGTTTTCAAAATGATTGCATTCATTAGTTAACTCTGTATCTCAGAAGAGGTATAAATTGTACCATGATAATCAATAAATAAAATAAAGGTAGTTTTTCTTATTTAGTGTGTTAATTTCATAACATCTATAGTTGCAAGGACATTTAATTTTAGAATCAGTTTAATGAGACAAATGTATCCCATCATACTTTCAACAATTTTTTTTAATTAGAAGTGAAATTGCTTGTTGAAATTCTTATCACAGCTTGCAAGTTAATATTAGACAATTTGCATCTATAATTACTGTTGTTGATCTTCATCCAAGAAAAATTTTGCTCAAAACAGTATAATTACCCAAACATAAAGAAAATTTTCTGTCTATTTTGTTTTTTGACTGTCTTGGAGGGACACAAAAGAGCTCTATGGGGATCGCTATTTGCCCACTCCTGCACCAAGGTATGTTGTTAAAAACATCGTCCAGAAACAATTGAGCAAATTTTCTTCATGTTCTTTTAAAGGACGAAAGAAGTGGCCGTGGTAGCCGAGTGGTATAGGTATCGGATCGTGGCTTGCCTTGTCACGAGTTCGAGCCCAATCACCATAAGACCGCCGTGTAGGCAAAGCGATGCACGTTAAATCTGCAAGAGCTGAAACGCCCTCCCGTTGGTGTGGGTGATAGTTAGAGAGGGGTGACAGCTCAGGTGTCGTCCACGTCACTTGACCATGGTTCAAAATTACGTGGTCCGTCGCCAAAAGCCCTCGTGTAGCTGAATAGTGTGACGTTAATATTCAATCAATCAAAGGACGAAAGAAAGTTTATTTGTATGTTGAATGTTGAAATCGAGGAGCAAAAATCGCCATAAGGCATTCCAAGCATTTCCAAACCAAATGGATTTAAATCCTGAGAACATGATGGCCAAAAGAAACGTTCAATTTCTTTATTGCCTAAACTGTCTTGAACAACACCTGCATGCACACCAATCAGACATATAACGTAATGTATCAACAAAAGTAAGCAGGACGAAAAAAGTTAAGATGAGACAACAGAACTTCATAAATGTAACGATGAGCTCATACGTATTTTTTCAGGCGAACAGCTCTTCCTTATTCCTGTTCATTTTAAAAAGAACTGTTCTTCAACCTGTTCTGTTTGATTTCATGCTTTAATATTGGAATAGCCGAACGCAAATAAATGCATATGTTTTAGATGTATATATTATATAATTCTTAAGAAATAATGTATATACAATTGTGTGACATAAAATACATCATGAAAAAATGAATACAAAGGGATGAAAATTAATATACAGACAGAAAATGCATACATAAATAAAGGATTTTATAAACAAGGTAATTTTTAAACACAAGGTCTTATTAAAAGTACATTTATCCAAATGCATCCGCAAATTTATCATTCGGAGGGAATAAAGAGACGAAATTAAAAACAAAAAATACTTCTGTCTTATGAATTCTGTAATTCTTCTGCGTTAATTAAACAATGTGACATATAAAAATGATAACTCCTTGCAACATTTTACTCATTACATTATTTCTCATTTAGTTCATGTTTTAGCTTACATAGCTTCTAAGCATCCTTTTCTTAAAATTTGAAACTATTTAATTTATTATCTAACTAAACGTTTATATAAAATAAATTTTCTAAACTTCCTTCCTTTGGTAGTATACTCTCAAACATGTTTAAAGTCGCCAATTTTAAAGAGGTATCTTTTTACTAATTTTGATTTTAAAACAGCAGGTTTATTATGGGTAAGCCTTGTGATAAGTTCATCTTTAACTGATGAAAACACATTAAAAATATTCCTTTGAAAAAATAAATCTGAACATATTTTGGACTATAATTTTATACTCCTTATGGAATTTAAATGTAAAAGTTTAATTTTTTTTTCTGCGACAGTTAATTTCAAACTAATTAAAAGGAGCTGGAATCAAATAAATCTGAAATTTAAAAGAATAATTTTAAAAAATTATTTTCAACAATCAAATGACAATTGTTTCAAAATGTTATTTTACTTGTTGGATGTATTTAAACTCTGGCTCTTTCATTGTAAGAAGATAGATTAATTTTTTTCAGTTCAGTTTGCCACGTGAGTATTCTCCTTTGGTGTATTTCTCTGCCTCTACGAGTAATAGGTAATTAAGTAAGTCTTTACTTTTGATAAGTATAAATAAATTTAAAAATTTAAAAGTTTAATTGTCCTAAAAAAAGATACTCTGTTAAAGTCAAATAAATATCTCCTGTTTGTTCTTTGATCAGAAAATACTTTTTTGTTATGCTGTCTGTCTGCTGATAGTTTTAAACCGTATTTACTTAGGATATTTATCACTTAGGAAGTTAACAGAATATAATGAAAGAAAAGAAGGGCAAAAAAACTTAGCTTTCAACGCAGTATCCTATTTTGGTATCAAGTAATTACGTAATATTTAATAACAGTAATTTTAAAATAAATATTTTCTTTAACAATATTTATGAAGGATATTAATTTCATTACACAGTCATATAAAAGACTATACATAACCTTTTCTTTCTTGGTTTTTTTTGGGGTTTTTTGTTTCTTTGTTTGTTTGGGAGATTGGCAAACCGCGCTGAAACTTCTTATTAGGAAAAGCAATTAAAAACTTCCTCACGATATTCCATAATTCGGGATAAATAACGGGTTTGCCTTTATAATGCCGGAAACTGCTGCCATTCGTTTCTAAACTTTAAGATTTTCATATTTGTGCTTATTACGATAAGTTCCTATTGCAATGTGAGTTTTTTTTAAATGTGACCATATTAATTCATTTGCCTACTGTGGTATTTATTTCCATAGTCAAAGCATTCTAAAATCTGGTTTCAAAATCTGAAGAAAAAGTATTTAAATGTTTAACGCAGGTTAAAACGCCCCGACAGATTGTCTGCAACAAATTGAGAAAGTTCGGGACTTCCAGGATGATCCTTTTTAGCTTAACTTTGGAAAGAAACGCTGAAATGGTTCTTATTTTAATAAAATTTATGCCATCACCTTATAAGTGACTATTAACCTCTTTAAATTTAGTAAACAAATCTGTTAAATGGGTGAAATTTGATTACAACTTGATTGAATTTTCTTTTAAAATTAAAGTCACGATCAACTTTAATGAAAGCCACTATCACACATACATAGACCCTAAAATTATTTTTTTGCTGACGTGATCCCCTTGAAAGTCGCCAAAGACCCCTGAGGGTCTATATAGACCACTTTGTGGATCACATTGAAGAATTTGAGTTGTCAGACCCAGTTCAATCAGAAGATCGAATGACGGTTGAGAGTTGGACAGAAATCCTCAGTTTAATTGAAAAAGAGTTACAAATTTTAGAAAATACAGACTCCAACGAAGAGAGTATTTTTTCAGCAAAATGAGGAATACAAGAATTATTAGCAAGCTACAAGGAAATTTTGAGGGAGAAAAAAGGAAATATTTTAGCAGGCATACTAATTGTTAGATTTGGTGAAACCTTCTACACATCAAAATAACTTCGGTTGGCTATTTTGTACTTGGGGTATCTAAGATTTTGTTGAATATTTTTTCCTAAATTAATATTTTCTTTCGTTTTCGGTCCCAACTAAAAATAATTTATATGTATTTACATGAGAAATTATACCCTAACTTACGCGAACTCGACTTACGCGGTTATTACTCACCCCGCCTATCGCGTAAGTTCGGGTTATTATTGTATTTTAATAATAAATTATTAGCTCTTACGTTTTACATATCTGTAACACTGTAACGCTTGATTAAATTCAAACATACTTTTTCAAGCAAAATTACAGATCAGTTTAAGTCATATAATTTGAGTTTAATTGTATAAACATGTAAATTGTTCATCCAGTTCCCCTTATTTCATTGTGTAGTATTTAAGGTATCCTACTACGTTCGGAACCGTGATTTTGCAAAAGCTCATACATGGATAATATTTATGATATTTAGTGTCCCTTAGATTAGAAAATGTATATAAAATTGTTTTAAAAATAGTATTACAATAAAAAATTATTTAAGTACAATATTTTGACAAAAAATGAACATAGAATGACCCATTTTCAAAATATTCTCCTTTTGTTAAAACTGCTTCTATTACAATAATATTTTGCCTGTGTATAGCATCAGACCTCTGTACAGAGGCTCAACTAGAGAATTTTTTAAATATATAACTTAGAAGTGGGTTTATCCATGTTTTACGACAACAGAGGGGAGAAATTTTAAGAAAAAACGCCGATAATTATTTCAATGGGTTGTAACTCTGAAAATAATGTGAATTTTTCAAAAATCACAGTTGAGCCTCTGTACAGAGGTCTGAGCTATAGACAGGCAAAATATTATTATAATAGAAGCATTTTTCACAAGAGGAGAACATTTTGAAAAAATATTATTCTAAGTTAATTTTTTGCCGAAATATTGCATTTAAATAATTTTTTTGTCACAATGTCCTTAAAACAATTTTATACATGCATTCTAATCTAGGTGAGACTAAATATCATGAAAATTATCTATTTATGTGCTTTTTTAAAATCACGACTCCGAACGCGTAGTCGGATACCTTAATAAATTTATCATTTGCCAGATTTTATTTATGAGTTGCTTTAATTACTTATTAGTAAATAAAAGGTTACTTTAATGATGTATATTCAAGGGTAAAAAGGGGGATTATATGCTTCTGTGTGAAATTTCGGGCTTTAAATCTATCCAAAAAGCATATTCTTGGAGATTAGGAGAGATTCAAATATTTTATATATTAGTATTATCTACATCACAGAATTTGGCAACACCTTTTAGCTGTGACGTGTCAAACCAATCTACCAATATGATTCAGAGTGCTGCACAGTAGGACATTTTTAAAACAATTAAATTCCCATGATGGTTAGAGAATAGAGGTCAATAATATAAATTTATTGTTTAATAATATATTTTTTGCATCATTTAAAGATATTTCTTAACATAAAAACAAATAGCATAAAATTAAACTATTTCTTCAACAAATATATATATAAAAAATTTAAACTGTACATATATTAAGTATTTGTAAGCATATTTATTAAAATAAGAAATAGACAACATAAAAAATATAAACATTTCCCTTCATTATAATTAAATAAAAGGATAAAAAAAGATGAGTGCGAACCTATTACTTTCACCACTCTACACTTTCATATCGCAAATTCAGGGGTATAATTTGTGATTCTCAATTTGACTCGATTTTGAGCTTTCAGTTGTTAAACAATTTCTTTGTGAACTCGAAGTTTTATTTATATGAGGAAAGAATTTTTACTTTAGATATGTAGAACCAAAAGCAGAAAGCAGAGTACATACAATTTTCTCTCTTCAAACAATTAAATCTCTCCAGAAATGACATTCAATAATTTATATAATAGCTGTAAGTTTATCATTATCTTTCAGATTTTTTCGTAATTCCGTAAATGTCTATAATTCTGAAGCTGTTTGTCAAGAAGAGATCCATTACAAATTTATCAATTTCCAAACACTCAAAAGCTGATAAATGTGTAGGGTAGTAGAGTGCCACTGAGAATTGTACCGCGTGCCAGAGGCTGCTGACTCTCGGTCTACATCATTATCTTTGCATAATAAATACTCAGTAAAAATATTGAATTTTCCATAAAAGAATACTCTTAATTCAATGAATTGATTAAATTCTATAAGCAAATACCTCTAAATTAAAAATATTGACAATATTCAATAAAGACCCTTAACTAAATATGTTTAATTTGAAAGTATAATGCATGATTTAAAAAAATCTAATTTCCCAAATATATTTTCCTTGAAAAGATTTCAAACTCTTTTCATAATCAAGGACAATTATTTATTTTTTTGTAAAACTTTTATAATTATTATTTTTATTGAAACTTTAATACTACCAAGGGATTTTGTACGTTTCATATAAATAAATGTCCGTAAAATTCGTAAACAATTCAACGGAATTATTATCATAAGTATTAAATAAGATTTTCCTAAAAATTAGCTACTTTGATAACGATGTACTTAATCTTCAAAGCCATTTCTGAACACAATATTAACAAGTTAACTGGAGGAAGTAAGTCAACAGCGCCGTAAATGAAAAACATGTTTATAAAATTAAAACACTTGAAGCTAGAAAAAGAAGTGTATATGAGAAAATAATTACTCTAATACTGGGGAATTGCAACAGCTATAATTATGAAGTGGAATTTCCGTCAAAGTGATTTACCTAAATTGTTATTTAGTGATAAATAGATTGAAAATTAGAAATAAATTCCGTGTTTTTACCATAAATTTTCGATGTTTCTTTGTAAGCAATAAATACATCATTATTTTGAAAAATTAAGGCAAAAGTATATTAAAACATAAATTTTTCAAAAAATCTTTGAGTAATTTATTATGTTTTGATGATCAAGAGAGTATTCATAATATGTACTTTTTGTCATAATGAAAAGTAATATCGTTTTTGAAGTGAAATTATAGTGCTAAAAATTTGAATACACTTAAAAGCAATAATTATAATCTAACCATAATATATGGTTTTTGTCATAATGAAAAGTAATATCGTTTTTAAAATGAAATTGTAGAGCTAACAATATATGTGAATACACTTAAAAGCAATAATTATAATGTAATCATAATGTGTGCTTTTTGTTATAATGAAAAGTAGTATCGTTTTTGGAGTGAAATTATAGAGCTTCAAATTTGAATATACTTTAAAAAAATAATTATCTAACATTTATACATATCCTAAGCAAAGTAATAAATAGGTATTAGAGATAAACTAAGGAAGAATATCACGTTCTTCGTAATTAAATTTACTGTTATCTATCGTTAAACATGTATTTTTATTTATAAGTTAAAAATATTGCGATTTTTGAATACATTTTATATAGCGTAGCTATATATATATATGAAAAACAAACCAAATTTACCATTCATCATTTTCATAATAAATTTATAAATATCATAACCCAAAATTCGATCAATCCAAAATAATATCTTAGTTACATATCACTGATTACAATATGAATCCATGAAGCATTCTTTCACGCCAAAACCAAATACAAAAATTCAAAACACTCTCAACAATACGACTCCTTACAAATACCAAAACTTCGAAGCAGAGAAGAGTTCTATTCAAGCGTTTATTAGACAACAAATCTCAAATCGCTCAGTGAACAACCACAATGGGTTTATTAATTCACACAGCGCGAGAAAAGCAAAAAAGAAGTAAAATCACAATTCAAAACACCCTACCGAGTAAAACCAGCAATGCGCATTGAAATAGAAAACCTCCTCTATTTAAAAGTGCCCTCTCATCCCAAAAAGCGTTCCCCACACACAAAAGCCATTTTGGGCGAAGTCATTGTTACACCATTGGAAACAAAAGTCGTGGCAGGAGTAATCGTATAATTACGACGGGCTAAGCCTTTCCGGATGAGGACATTACAACCCGAGGTACATGGATTCCAAAGAAATTACCCTGTATTTCTCTGCATTGAAATTACGCCGTCTCTTTCACAGACGACTGAACCCTTTTTCCTACACTCCAGACTAAAATCTCATTAAATATGAGACGTCTGGATTTTCAACTGAATCGAATTCTGCTAGAGAGGCAATAATAAACTATCCCGTCTTCATTATAAAAGATGCTTCTCATCTACTAGTAGAAAAATGGTGGGGTTCGGTACTAGAAAAATAACCGCCGTATCTGCCTGCGCATGGAGTGGAGGGTCGAGAGGGGGGTGGACTTTATACTGTGGCCGCAATTTGAATTTTAGAAGATTATTACCGTTGTTATTCGCTTTTATCGTTTTTACCAGGAGCAAAATGCTGAACAATGGTTGAGTTATGTATGATATCTTAAGGAATATCATCTGGCTCTCGAATTTTTGCTGTTTGGTTTTGATTGTACCACAAATGGAGATGTAGTAGGAATTTTTTTATATTTGTGGAAAAATTATATTAATTTTTTTTTATTATTGTTGTAATTTTTCTATTCAATATATCTTTACATTAACATTTTACTTCTACTGCCGTTTTAAAAATAACGATTTGTTTGCAACTGTGATTTCTTGAGAAATAATGAGCTGATGAAGTTTTAAATAAATAAATTTAAAGTTTGTTTAATTCGTACAATAACTAAATAATTAAAAATAAATAAATAGAGTGTAACATTTTTGAATAACTATTCAATTCTAATCCGAGCAGAAAAATAATTTTATTTGGAATTCGTATTCAAAAAAAAATTCCTCTAATGGCGTAAATAATAATTCCACAAGTAATCAAACTTTTAAAAATATGATATACAATTCTTATTTAAACTTTTAACTGAATTTTTTTTAAATAATAAGAAAATTAATTTTCAATAATTAAATTAACTATACCTAAGCAGTCAGGATGTTATAAAAGATGGACTGCATGTGGATTGCAGATAAACACAATTTTCGGAAAGAGAAATTGAAATTTATTCTCTTTCTATCTTGATAATCCTTTTACGAAACGAATTTGATGTTGTATATCAACCAATGAACATTTTAGTTATCAATTCGTAACTGCTGGAACGATTGCATAGGAATTTTTCAGGTTTTCTTCTGATGCCAGTCATCTCTGCAAGTCGTCCATTCTAGAAAAATATTCGCAAGAACGTCTCTGATATGGGAAACACTTCATGATTGAAGAAGAAAATCACAGAGATCTCTTTAAGGCAGTGCGTCTCAAACTTTCAATATTTGTGACCCAATATTCAATCATAATTTTCACTGCGTCCCCCTCCACCTCCATATAATAACAATGTATTGAATTCAATAATACAATACTTTGACGCTAAAGCTACAATACGACTTCAACCTTAAGAGCCACTGGCGTATATAAACATTTCGCTCAGCCAAAACGTTAATTGTCGTGGACGTATTGATACGTCTTTCCAAAGTACGATCTTTTCTGTGCATTGCTATTCATAAAATTATTTCGAAGGCTTTGGAATGCGATAAAAGGACATTGGCAGTGTTTGCGAAGGATTTACTTATTTCACAGGATTCACTTATTTTTATTCTTTTCTCCCCCCTTTCCCCAATACATCATATACGCGTGCCTACGTGGAAAATGGTGGCATTGGGGAGCGAATTGCATAACTTTTAATCGGAAGTTAAGGGATTAATTATTAACAGTACAAAAATTATTAAGATAAGTGTTATAATTTTTGTATATAATTTTATATGTGACAAAATCTATAGAGTCACTGGTAATTATTAAACTTGTTCTTAAATTAAAATTGCAAAATTCATTATAAAATACATCACGCAGTACTGATACATTTATATAAGTGCATTATATCAGTGTAAATGGGAATTTTATCTTTTATTAATATAGAATATATTTTTGTTTGTTTACTTTCAGTAAATTAATAATTTTTTTAAAAAAATAATCTATTGTTTTCGATTTTTCGATTTACTCGCTTAGAGTTATCATGTCCTCCTAGGGAGGCACGCCCCCACAGTTTGAGAAATGCAGCTTCTCTCAAGGTATCCGACTACCCTAACATTCGAGAATTTTGCCAGAAGTTGACTAATGTTTTTTTTTTACGGTTTTATTTTTTAAGCCATCTTATTAGCTTTATAAAAATACCACGTTTATTAGTTTCATTTCACTAGAACAAAACTACAAGTATTTTAATAAAAGCAGATGCCACCACTTTAAGCAAGATGTCATACTTTACAATGCGTTTTACTCGAAATGTGTGTGTGTGTGTTTTAATTGTTGAAAATGCTCAAGTGGGTACAGCGATTGCTCAAAAAGTTTTGAAAATAATAAACCGAAAAATTTTTGTATGTTCTATAGAATAGTATAATGTTTTAACCTTCAGATTTTATCAATCGCTATTTTATTACAAAATTTACAGTCCCTTATGTGAATATAATCACAGTTTTTTTTAAGCAATTTTTTATAATAACTAAGATAAAATGCTCTAGTTTTTGTAAAAATTAAACTATCTCTTATCCTGAAGGTCATTTCAAAAAGTGAACAGCAAAACAAGCCATAACAAAATAGAAAAATTGAAAATTTGTTTATAACATTTTTGTACAGAATGGGCCCCGCTTATGTAATTTGCTGCAAATTTTTACCAATTTTTTTCCCATTTTAGTAATCATAATTTCTTTTTCTCTTGTTAATTTTAACATATTTATTTTCAAATTTACAAACAGATCTAACTCCCTCCCCCCACCATATTTCCATTTTTTTTTTTAAAAAAAAAGTTGTCGCAAGTAGTCGGATACCTTAATAAAGATATATTGCAAGTATATTCTAATAAATTATTCCATATTTTTATGCAACACAAAACATAAGATATCACCAACTTTACTGCATAAATAATATTTCAAAACATAGATTATGATTCTTGAAGAAAGAGTTTTTTTTAATCAATTTTATAGTAGAAAATATTTTTATACGAGGAGCTTAACAAGAGATCAACGTTTGTTTATTTTAGAGAATCCGGGGATTTGGCAAGAAAAATCAATTCGCAGTATTTTTAGTTTTGGTGACAACTTCTTAGATTTTATATATATAAATTTCCTTACCTAAAAATACAATTTCTATAAATTAAAGTAATATTTGCTTTTGTCATTGAGAGTACAACATGTTTGTTTCACATTTTTATTCAAGAGCCTTTACTTTAAATTTCTTAATTAATTGAATATTTTGTTTTATTTTAGAAAATTAACTTTTATTTATGTATTTTAGTTGAATATCCTCAAGAAAAGAAAGATTGCCGTAGTCGTTATGTTTTAACCTTGCTGACTCTGTTTCCTTATAGGATTTTGTATTATGTATAAATGGATACTAAACTTATTTATTAGAAAGAGGAATTCGGGAAAAGGGGAGTCTATCTGAAAAGAAATTTTGTGGTTTTCGTTTTCCTGATAAAGTCAGTGAAATAAAAAAATCTTATCCACTTATAAACTTTTTTCTTTTGTACTTATGTCTCTAGACCTTAGAATAGTTTTAAAGGTAATATAATTTTTTTTATAAATAGTTTTAAAGGTGATATAATTTTTTATAAAGTAACAACCTCAATTTTGAGATTAAGGAAAAAAATTATTCTATTAACTGATAAAGAATGCATTAAGTTTAGAAAT
The DNA here is from genome assembly GCA_019973955.1 of Trichonephila inaurata madagascariensis. Taxonomy (NCBI): domain Eukaryota; kingdom Metazoa; phylum Arthropoda; class Arachnida; order Araneae; family Nephilidae; genus Trichonephila; species Trichonephila inaurata. The sequence goes on from BMAV01004795.1 coordinate 65,697, forward strand.
AAATTACTCGGAATTCAAATTTGTAAAATTTCAGTGTTTATATAAATATAAAACCGAAATATATTTTTTTGACTAAGACACATAAATGGTTATAGTTTCAAAGAAATTTTACATAAAAACTTCTACTTTTTGAAAACATAAATTTAAATTTAACATTCTGCTAATTTTTTGAGGGGGTGAATATAGGTTGTCTGGGATGGGGTAGATATGTTATTGATAAAATCCTTGTCACTAAATAATAATGAAACTTTTATATTATTTAAGGTATCCGACTACGTTCGGAACCGTGATTTTGCAAAAGCGTATAAATGGATAGTATTTATATTTAGTGCCACTTAGATTAGAAAATGTATATAAAATTGTTTTAAGAAAAGTATTACAAAAAAAAATTATTTAAGTACACTATTTTGACAAAAAATAAACATAGAAGGACACCTTTTCAAAATATTCTCCTTTTGAAAATGTTTCTATTATAATAATATTTTGTCTGTGTATAGCTCAGACCTCTCCACAGAGGCTCAACAAAATTTTTGAAATATATAACTTAGAAGTGGGTTTATCCATGTTTTACGACAACAGAGGGAGAAATATTAAGAAAAAACGCTGATAATTATTTCATTGAGTTGTAACTCTGAAAATAATGTGAATTTTTCAAAAATTCTAGTTGAGCCTCTGTAAAGAGATCTGAGCTATGTACAGGCAAAATATTAAAATGATAGAAGCATTTTTCATAAATGGAGAACATTTTGTAAAAAGATTATTCTAAGTTAATTTTTTGCCGAAATATTGTATTTAAATAATTTTTGTCAAAATGTCCTTAAAACAATTTTATACATGTATTCTAATATAAGTGACGCTAAATATTATGAAAATTATCCATTTATGCGCTTTTTTAAAATCACTGTTCCGAACGTAGACGGATACCTTAACAATTAAAGATTCAAAAATGAAAATAATAACGAAAATAAAAATAAACTTCTTAAAACTTTAGTGCCAAATTTTTTAGTTACTTGCATTTTACATTTTGATGCATTGACTATTATCATTTTTTTAATTTCTTAATCTTAATTTAAAATTTTTTTTTACATTTCTTTTGTAAATTTTTTCTATTATAAAATTTTATTCGATCATAGAATAAGAATAAATTTGTATTTTACTTTAAATATTTAAATACTACACTCATTAAGTTTAAAACATTTAAAAGCAGCACAAAATTTACGTTTCATTAGCAAAATGTATCATTTTTCTGGAGACTTAATCTATCACACAACAAGTAAAACAAAAATTAGCAAAACGTTACTTCTTAAAAAAAATGTTATTTTTTGCAATTACGCTTAGCGACTTTTGTAATTACACTTAAAATGTTTTATTGAATAGAAATTAAAAAAGAAAAACATGTAAAGTGTTTTCTTGAATGAAAAAAAATCAGAAAAACCAACTTGCAAAGAAAAATTTAAATAACATTTAAAAGTAAAAAATAAAAATATAAGAGTTCCCTTAAAAAGAAAATAGTTAGCTTAAAAAATGAGATTCTTGATACATAAATAAACATCACAAGCAATAACTGGAGCACCGTTGAAAATCGCATTACTTTAAAATTTATTAAAAATACTCTTAACAATTACAATCTTATTTCAAAAACCATTTTCATTAAATTCTAAGTAAAATATTTTTAATTCCCTTTTTATTTTCAAAAAAATTAACGCTCTTGGAGTCCTTATTTTAAGTTAAGAGAATAAAATGTATAGAATTGTTAATTTTTTTTTTATTCGGGTAATTAATTTGAATAATTTATACGCTTTTCTCTCCAAAATAACAGAGAAGTAGATTTTGTTGAATCTTAATCGCAATATCTTGTCCTTTAGTTAAATAGAAATTTTGTTTGTTTACTCGTAGTTATATTTTTGATTTTGCAAAAGTTTACATTTTGAGAACATTCATTTTATTTTATAAAAGTTAGTGTGTTTATCTTATTGCATAAGATCTCCATTTTAGTGCATCACCTAATTTATAAAAGAATACAGTTCGTGTTAATCGTTTGTTTCTATCCATGTTTTGTTTAACAATGATCTTAATATACATAAAATAATAATAATAACAATAAATTTCTCTTAAAATTCTTATTGAATTAGACAAAACTCGCATAAAAATTCAAGTTGATTTTTTTTTAATTTATCGAAGATCAATTATCATTATTTACATGTAGTATAACATCCAAAACTTGACTCGAAACAGAGTATAAATATTCGAAACTTCGAGACAATAAGAGACCGTCATTTTTGTCTCAAAACCAAACGATTTCTTATTTCTTCCATATTTATATATCTGTGAAAAATAGTTTTGTGGACAGTATTACTTTGAATTCCTTTTACCTTTTCCATTAACTAATCTTTTCTTTTCATTGAATTTAAAATCTTTATATAACATTAAATTGGAAGAAAAACTCAGCACATTTCCTGTTAAACCTTTTCCTATAAGTCTTGAGATTCTTTTATTACTGAATAAATCTAATATTTTGAATATTTTAATTTAACTAAATATTAGAAGAGCAAAAATTATTCTAATTTAATATATTTAATTTAGTTATTAACGATGTGTGTTTATTTTTCATGCTTTGTTAAAAAAGAATAAATATAGAGAGATTTAATAAAATTCTATGATAGATTTGAAGATTTGTTTGACTTCCAAAATCTATTTTTCAATTGCAGTTTTGTTTTTCGTTAAAACAACATTTAACTCCATCTCAATACCTGCTCTTTTATTTATGTTCTCATAAATGTAAGAATAAGTATTTCTGAACATAATCAAAAACTTAGTTTTTTAGATACAATTAGTTTTTCTAAAAATAAAATTTTAAAAATTGTTAGATAAAAATTTATTTTGTGTACATATTTCAGCCTAAAATTCAATGTATCTATCATGTGGTGAAATAAATCATTTAATGACAATAATTGAAGATTTTAAGCCCACAGTTTATAAATAGAAAACTTATGAGTGTTTCTGAATTATTTTGGAAATTCTATTCCTTATTCTAAAACATGTAATCAGTTAATTTTAATAATATTTCCACGTTGATTTCTTCAATAATCGAAACAAAATTTTCAAATGTAATCATTTCATCCATGTGTCTTCTCTGTTTTGTACAATTTTGAAAAAAAGGCCATAAAACTAAGTAGAATGAGATGGGCAGGGCATATATTAAGAATGATCTCAGAACGAATAACATTGGAAATTTTTGATGCAACTCCCTTTAAGGTATCCAACAACGTTCGGAACCGTGATTTTGCAAAAGCGTATAAATGGATAATATTTATGATATTTAGTGTCACTTAGATTAGAAAATGTAGATAAAATTGTTTTAAGAATATTATTACAATAAAAAATTATTTAAGTACAATATTTTGACAAAAAATGGACATAGAATGACCCATTTTCAAAATATTCTCCTTTTGTGAAAAATGCTTTTATTGCAATAATATTTTGCCTGTATATGTCTCGGATCTCTGTACAGAGGCTCAACTAGAATTTTTCAAATATATAACTTAGAAGTGGGTTTATCCATGTTTTACGACAACAGAGGGGAGAAATTTTAAGAAAAAAACGCCGATAATTATTTCAAATGGCTGTAACTCTGAAAGTAATGTGAATTTTTCAAAAATCGTAGTTGAGCCTCTGTACAGAGGTCTGAGCTATATACAGGCAAAATATTATTATAATAGAAGCATTTTTCACAAAAGGAAAACATTTTGGAAAAAGGTTAATCTAAGTTAATTTTTTGCCGAAATATTGTATTTAAATAATTTTTTATTGTAATACTATTCTTAAAACAATTTTATACATGTATTCTAATCTAAGTGACACTAAATATCATGAAAATTATCCATTTATGTGCCTTTTTAATATCACGGCTCCGAACGTAGTCGGATACCTTAATAAAAGATCCAAAAGGAGATGGAAAGACTATGTGGATGAGGACTTCGCCATGCTAAAAGTAAAGAACTGGAGATGAATTGCTGGGTGAAGGGCAAAATGGAAAAAACTTCTGAGGTAGGCTCAGGCCCACAAAGGGCTATCTCGCCAATGCTGACGATGAACAATTCACTTACTTGCAATAAAGGGCAAAACATCAATAATTTATACCACTAGGTTTTGTTGACGTCTAGTCTGGATGTATGACGAAAGAAATCAATTTGCTTCGATCAATTTTGAGGAAATGCATTGTGCAACCCCTTTTACATACAACCGCAGTTTATTAACATTTCTAAATGACGAAAAAAAATTGTTTTTGAGCCATAAAGTGCTTAACCCTTTAGCGGGCAGTGTCTAATACGTCTAGCCACATATTAAAATTTTTTTTCTCAAAGCGGGTGTTGGATATTTAGTCTATCTGTATGCGTTGATTGAAGCTAAAACGCATAAAAATTAATACGGATGGCAGCACATTACCTTTTTTTGTATTTCATGTCCTCTGATGGGTAGTTAAAAAGAGTTTTTATCGGTGTAAATCTACAAATTGTATTTTGATTATTATAAATAAAATTTCTGATATTTGAATAAAATTTCGACATGTATTAAGTATACTTTTCTCTCATATGAATGAATTAAGCAATTGTACAATTAAAAAAAAGATTTTATTTAGGATTTTGGAAACCTTTAATATTTGGATAGAGGATTTAATTTTGGATTTCCACTGCCCACCTAGAACCGAAAAATGACCTAGAAATTTTCGCTTTTCCTGTACTCGAGAGAGAACATTTAGAATCACTTGAGAATGTTGGGGTAGGAAATATAAACAAACTTTGTTTACAATATGGGGTACAAGATTCTCGAGTTCGAAAATCTTTCATTACAGCTTTCCTGCTTGGAGAAAACGTTCGCATATTTTTAAGTTCCACAGTAAATAGCTCATCACATTTGGGAAATAACTAATTTAAATTCTCAAAAATATTACTTTATTTCTAACTCTTGATACTAAAATTAAATAAAGTATAAAATGTGGATATATACCAAGTTCAATGTATATTCTATATAAGTATTCTATATATTTTCTAAGTAAGTATTCAATGTTGTACAATTATTCTGTTATTATTAAATTACACTTATACTTTGTATTTCACTGTTATTGAAATAGTTATTACATAAATGTTAATTTATATAAAAATGTTTATTGTAATATGATTCATTATTTCTGTCCTGAAAAGTAAGTTAAATGTCTAAGTGCGCAGTGGCTATAACATCTAGCCACCGCCCAGGAAAAAAACCCACGATTAGATTTTTTTTTTTTGTGACAATAATGTTTATAGGGGATGAGAAAATTACATTTATCAAGTACTGTATCACAGAAAATTGTATTTTAGCTGTGTGCCCGTTAAAGGGTTAATAATTTGTTTCTATTTCTGAACGAATATCACTTCAATAATTCTGTTAAAAGACTCAAGAAAAAGAGTTGATGATGATGTTTATCATATAGTATTACATTTTAAAACTGAAAAAAGTAAAGTAAACTATTTAATACTAAGTTAACAGCTGCTCAGAAGCAAATATTTGATTACACATAAATATAAATTTTTAGAGCAGTTTCATCCTTCAAGTGTCTCACAAGTCTAGGAAAATTCATCAAAACTTCCAAATATCTGCAGATTTATGCCAAAAATTATGAAAAAAAAATATTTATGTATTTAAATTTGTTTACCAGAATAAGATTTTTAAAAAATCAGAGTTGTCTGAATCTAGAGAAATAAAGGTTTTAGAGCAAAAGGACAGCTTTTTGCCTAATAGCTCACAGTGTGCCCATTATCTAAACACAAACGAAAAAGAAAAAAAAACTTCAACACTTTTGTTGTACTTCAGATTATTAGTATATAATAGCGAAAGATCTCGGTGTACCTTTATATAGATCAGGGGCACGTGCCACACTGTGACCCCGCGTGCCGCAGTGTGGCACGGCAGTGTTGTAACAGTGGCACGCGAAGATATATTGAAAAATTAAAAATCTGAAAAGGTAATAAATTATAATTTTTTTGTTTCAATTTTATTGAACTGCGGTTTTTTGTCCTAAAAGACCATTCCAAAATTTATTTTGAATACACATAATTAATTTAATTACAATAGAAAATTATTAGTAGAGAATGCTCCTTTATTGTTATGGGCTCTGGTATTCCAAAGAAAGTGCACTCGCGAGATTTTGCAGTTTAAGACAGCATGTTTTAAAATATTTGGAGGAAAAAAGGAACTGCCCATTGAGTGTTCGCTACTCAAGAATGAAGATTGGCCTTGAATTTAGCTTTACTAACGGATATTATGGGACATTCAATAATTTAAACTTAAAATTACAATCTAAGGATTGTTTTTTCCTGTTTTTAGTTGGTTATATATCTTTTGCAAACAAACTTTTGCTTTTTTTTTTTTTTACTATGAAAAGGAGGACGAAAAATTTAAGAAAAAATTACAACGTAAATGTTTGAAACATTTTATTAATTCAAACAAAATTACGCTAATTACGCTTTTAATTATTTACTTTAACGAGTATTTTTCCTTTGAATGATTTTTTTGTCGACATATCATTTTCTAAAATATTGGAAATTTCGGAGCAAAAATTATCCTTCACCCTGAATTTTACGGTAAGCACTGTAGCTAAAATATTAACATTGAATTTTGATTTCTTACTTGTCACTTCACAAAAATCATTACCAACTGAAAAAAAATTATTTCAACTGCTGCTTTAGTTTCAGAGCAACACAACGTAAATTCAACAAGAGTAACTAAATTTTCACATGGAATGTGTTCATTTTTTTAAAGGTTTAAGAATTTTCACTCATGTTTTATCAATTTCAGCATGTTGATTTCCCAATTGTTTTAATTTATTAGAATTTAAATATGCATCCAGTCGTCTTTCTTCTTCAAACAGACCATTGTCATCTATTTTAATATCAGGCATTTCTTTCGATAAAAACTCAACACAATCTTCTATATTTGCCCACTTTATTTATGATAAAGTAAAAAAACACCATTTAAAACTGTATTCCTGTGATATTTGTTTCAGACCAGTCTTCGACATTTTGGAAACATGTTTGGTTCATCTCTAATAAGAATTAACAACAGTTTTAAAATATTGAAAAGAGGACACTCTTCGAGAAAGACAGAACCTACAAAGGACTGTCCTCCTAAGGAGGAGTGGGAGACCAATTTTATGCTTCACTTTAAAAAGAATCTTTGAACTCAATTTTTCCACTTTAAGGTCAGATTAATTCGAATTTCTCCTTACAATGACCGAAGATAATAAAATAATTTAATAATTTTGTTCCAAATTGATGGGGTCACCTGGTTAACGATTTCCCATTTTCAGATCCCCTGTCCCCCGCATCTGGCGACTAATTTCTGATCACACATTTCACAATATAAAGGAACAAAGTTAAGAATGCTCTAAGATATTATATACTTGAAAATTAGAAAACATTTTGAAAGATCGTTCAATGCTAGGTTTGATAATTTTCAAGATGATAAAAAAGTGTTGATCTTTTCACAAATTCTTTTTCAGTTTCTCTTCAAAACGCTTATTATAACCCATCGAAAATCCAAACCAAAATTATCGACCTACAGCGCCATACCCTGCGAAAAAGAAAATACAGGGAACTTATATCAAATGCAAGTGATCCAAATTATATTGAATTTTGAAAATTTCTACCAATAAGTAATTTTCCAAATTTATACGATTTGGCTGTCAGATATTGTTGTAGGTTTGGATCAACATACATTACTGGAAAAATATTATCTATTATGAGATGACTAGGTCAAAACTACTAACGTAAAAGCCACATTAAGCAAGTACAGACTATCTCATAATTATTTAGACTTAAATGTTTCAAGTTACTTTATTTTATACCTAACCTGATAGTGAACGTCTAAAAGTTTATTAACAATAAAACCTAAGTTAATATACTTTTGTTTAATTATATTAATTTTAAATCTCCATATTTTTGGACCTGCATAAAAAAGTAATATTTGCTTAAAAATACCATAATAATAAGGTGACCAATCGTCCTCCTTTAGGGAGGACAGTCCGCTTTTTACAGGTTCTGTCTTTCCTCGAAGAGTGTCCTCTTTTTCAATATTTTAAAACTGATCTGTTTCTCTGCGAGATGAACCCAAAAATTTTTCAAAATGTCGAAGAATGTCTAAAACAAAATCACAGGAAATAACAATTTTCAATGGTATTTTTGACTTGGTCTCAAGTAAAGTGGGCAGATATATAAATTTCGTTGGTTTTTATTGAAAAAAAGGGCCTGATATTTAAATCGTACAATTTTTTTGTTTGAATTAGAAAAACTGAATGTAAATTAGAAAAATTGGAAAATCAACATCTGATAAATTGGTAAAAATATGGGTGAAATTACTTAAACCAGTGTTTCCCCCAAACTGTGGGGCGCGCCCCTCTGGGGAGCCGGAAAAAACCCAAAGGGGGCGCGAGCATATCGAAAAAAAAAAGGTTAAAAAATTAATTTACTGGAATAAAAAAAAAAAACAGAATACTTTCTGATATAAAAAAAAAATACAGATTTACATTATATGATTTATATATATCATCTGGTAAAAAAAAGGTTATCAAAAAAAAAAGATTCTACTTTGAACGCTCATTAGCTATCTTTGATCCTATAACTAAACAAAAAATATTTTGTTTGCTTTCTGTAACCCTACATAAAATTTTTTTTATTACGTTTTTTTTAATATAAAATATTACTTTAGCGACTTTCAACTTACTGGTATGGTTACCTGCATCCTTTTTTTTTTAAGGGGAAGTTGTAAATTATATAATTCTGTTGGTTTTTTTTTTTTTTCAAATCTGAAAAGATTTTTTATGATACATGGATAAGCATATTGACACTTTAAAGGGGATTAATTGGCCCAGATTTTTTTTTTATGAGTATACTGAAACATATAATAAAAAAAACCGTTAATTCTGGAAAAACTGTTTATTTGTTCCAATGACCTTGACAGAGAACCCTTAATATGACAGTTTTAATGGGGCTAAAATAAATTATAACATATCTCCTTTTTGGGGGGGGCAAACGTTTTTAGAATCTTAAGGTACTTGTTTTTGACCGAGTTCCCACAAGACCACTATTTTCAAAATATTTTCTTGAACCTGCATTTTTTCCCATGAAAACTTAGTGATTTTAATTGTGATGCTGTACGACTGTTATGGTTTATAAATGTAAATGGCAGAAAAAAAAAAAATTGGGCATCTGTGATCTCTCTGAAAGTGAAGCTGATAAAACAATGGAAACATTTGCTGAAATAATGCATATTAATAATGTTAGCGAAAGTAAATTTGAGAAAAGCAATAAACATGAAACGAAAGGAAAATTTTCAATAGATACATTAAGAGCTTTATCAAGAAAATATGAAGCCATAAGTGTCCCCGCAAAATGCACTTCACCCTGTCAAAAGACACAAGCAAGAAAAAGGTTCAACAGGATATTTGTCGATCATAAAAGGACATTAAAATTACAATAACGTGAAAAAAATGTGACAGTTTTGCTTGCAAATAACTACCTGTAATTTAGCAAAAGTGTCTGTGATTTGTGTCTTTTATTAAGGTTACGCACATTTGGAACAATTTAGTTCAGTTTTATTGGATATTTTCTCAAATTATGAAACACAAATAGAAAACCCTTGAAATAGGTAAGTATATTTTCTCTTAGTTAAATTATTCACTGAAATTGTGATTTTTATCTTGTATATTGAAAATAATTATAAAAAAGAATTCAGGTGCTTCACCCCCACGATCATTAACGTTAGTATCAGTGCACACCTGATCCGAGCTTTCTCGCTTTAAATTTTAAAAAAAATAACACAATTGTTATTCATTAAATTTTATATTCTTTTTTATTACTTAACATTTATTCTAAATGCTAATTCTCGAGGCTTAAAATTACAGTTCATTCAAAACCGTTTATAATATGAGTTTTCATTTCAATAAATCATTTTACATTTTGTATACATTGTCATGCACTTGGTTTACTCTCCTTACAATTAACTATTATATCAAGAATAATATATTATCATTTTTAAAAAAAAAACTCGTGTTAGGTAGGTACTTCAGGCAGTATAAGAACAAGTTTAATAATTATCAGTGACTTCCATGGGCTTTCTTGCAGGAAAAGTTTTTTAAAGGAAGGCTAAAATTAGAAATTGACACTCAAGTTATTTTTGATATTTAGCTCAGATCTATATTTTGTCTTCAAAGTAGCCATCCAAGAAAATCCGGATTCAAAGGTATGATGTTAAAATGGTAATAGTATACAGAAATGCTTTTGTTTTTAGTGCAGAAAATTCAGCATCCACCTCTATCCAGAATTAAAAGTGATTTATTACAAAATTGCCCTTTAATTTCGTCTGGATGTGAACTCTATGAAGATCTCTTTTTCGGCAGTTGAGAGCCCTTCTGAGTATTTTGAAATGGATCCCTAACCCATTCGTAACTATCAATTTGCCCTCGTCTCTGTGTACTTGTTGATGCTTTATTATCGTCGAATATTTCTCTGCGATTTAAAAATATATCTATGATTTTGTTTTAATCCACTGCCGTAAATACTTAATACCGTGAATTACAATTAAAGCGTGAATTATGGAAATGTACATTCAAGAGGATTCGGTAGCTAATCGATTCGAAAGCCAAGACTGACTAGAATTGTACGAGGTACAGCATTTTTACATGTTTTGTGCAGACGTCTGTTAGGTTGCCCTAGACTCACATGAACGTTCGCGAGAATACCAGCTGTAATGGATATGATAAAAACAACATAGATTAAGCTATTTTTAATGACATTTGTACTTTTTTAAAAGTGGACCTTGAAGGAAATAAATCTTTAATTAAATATTATTTCTCAATCTGTTTCAATTAAAATTAGAGAAGAAAAAAATAACATAATCAACCTATTACTTAAAAGTATATATATATATATATATATATAATTTATATACTTAAAATATATATATTACTTAAGAGTATAAAAATTTAATACTTATCTTATTAATACTGAGTTAAGAACAATTTATGTAAGTATTGGCGACTCCATGGAGGCTTGTCTTGCAGGCAAAGTTTTTAAGAAAATTGACCCTCTGAATTCTTTTTCTATATTTTAGCTGATATCTGTATTTTGTCTTCTAAAGCGTACCGCATTTTGCAATATGTTCCAATTTAAAAAGAATTAGAGGGAAAAATAACATATGGTATCCTATTACTTAATTTTTGCTTAAAGTAACATATACGAAATTTAATACTTAAGTTATTAATTTGTACGGTTTACAATTTATCGTGTATTGTAGCTTTGGCTTCAAAGCGCGTGTGTGCATTCAGTAATTTGTGTAATGTATAAGGGGGCGTATTGATAAAAATTGTGATTGAAAGGGGGCACCAGTATTGAAAGTTTGAGAAGCACTGATTTAAACCATTTCAAAATGACCTTCACTACATCTGCATTATACATTTGGATTTACAGCTGTATTTACCTGGAACTAATGCAGCAGTTGAAAGAGTTTTCAGTTGGTAATCATTTTTGTGAGAAGTGATTAGTGAGAAATCAAGTGAATGTTAATATTTTAGCTACAGTTCTTACCGTAGATTTAGTGTAGAAGGATATTTTTGCCCGAACTTTCCGATATATTAGAAAATGATATGTTGACAAAAAAAAAGTTCATTCAATGGAAATATACTCTTTTAAGATAATGATTAAAAAGAATGTAAGCATAATTAGCGTAATTTTGTTTATATATATTTAATTTGTAATTTTTTCTTGAATTTTTCGTCCTCCTTTTTTTACATTGTAAAAAATGGTCACCTTAATAATAACTAACATTTTTCCAGCTTTTCACAGTTTTTTTTTTTTTTTGTCAGAAAAGTTGAAAATTGCGTGCATAATGTTTTTCTGTCAAATAGTGGTACTCTTCCCAAAAAGGTTGGCCACTCCTGATTTATGTCAATCCATCAATATGTGTGTCAAGTTAATACCCAAAATAAGATAATAACAAATAATTTTAAACCAAAAACTAATTTTCTATTGTATGTACTCAAAACGTCCTCCGTTTCTAATTTCGCTCTGACTTTCCAGTTTTATCTTTCCCGGTGACTCTTCGTTCCATCCATTTAGCTCGCTCCTCCATCTCACGGGTACGAGCAGCCTCGGCAAAGCAGAAATGGCACACTTGTTGATCGGGTATCGATCCGAGTCGCCACTGCCCTTGCTCGGTGGGGAAGGCAGGTGCCTCATTCTCTGCAGAAAGGATATCTTGTCGAGAGGAAGCTTTCAAGCTCACTTTTTAATCTTGTGGCGCTTTTACGTTACTTTTGCTTCTTATTTTTTTCGTTTATTAACTGCAATTAAAAGACCAGGATACTTGCATGAAGATTTTCTCAAAAATAAATTATAGTTTTTTAAAAATGAACAAAGAACACATGGGAACAAGCTGCTGATGAAATCCCTGGCTGGTGGGGTTGTGATCTCTCTAGCCCAGTTTACTGTTTTAACCCATTCGGAAATTCATTCCTTCCAAGAAATAAAATGAATTTGACTTGGCGAAAACCACTCCTGCTAACCACTGGTACGCAGCTAAAAGTCCTGGCCTATCTATACAGTTCAAGAAGTTCCAGGGCTCATCAGGCAGAAAGAAACTTATGGCGCGCGCTTTAGAAGCGGTCACCTGCGTAATATGACTTTTGCGGGGGTAAGAGTCTTTTCTTACCTGTCCCTGCTCTCTCCCTGCTTCTCCTGGACTGCTGGGGCATTTCCCTGCGACAGTTGTATGAACAGCAAGACCTGGTGTGTGACACTATTACGCGGAATGGTCAAATGGACTTGGTGTAGGCTTTCCTGCTCCAAGGGGATTGGAAACAACAACAACAAAAAAGAACACGCTTTTATAGTGAATAGAACTGAAAAATAAATAATAATTCTTAATATAAGGAATAAAATGATTAACGAGGAAAAATAATGTCAGTGTGTGGTATAAGTGAAGGGTGGGCTAGATATTCATTGTTATCTTTCTTACTACTAGTTCTATTCGAAATGCAGAGTTAGTGTAAAATGTAGTACTAAGCCCCCACGCTTTACCACCACAATGGCTTAAATTTCCTCGTTATTCATTTTATTCTTATACTAGCTGTTATACAAGTTCTTCACTTTTGGGTGAATTGAAAAAATTTAACAATGCAGATTGATTCATAAAGAAGTTTTTTAATGAGTTAATTTTACGTGAATTACAAATTAAACAAAAAAACAAGAAGCTTTTTGCACATCTCAGCTGAACAAAAAAAAAGTCCTGTTTGTTAAATTTTAAGTCTGTAGATCTAATAGCTGATAAAAGGACTTCTTTTTTATTTATAATATTAAACATTTATTATTATTATTATATTTATAATATTAAGCATTTTTTTTACAATGAAAAGGAGGACGAAACATTTAAGAAAAAAAGGCAACTTAAATGTATGAAACGTTTTATTAATTCAAACAAAAATACGCTAATTACGCTTACATTCTTTTTAATCATTATCTTAAAAGAGTATTTTTCCATTAACTGAACTTTTTTTTCCAACATATATTGGAAAGTTTGGGCAAAAAATATCCTTCATACTGAATTTTACGGTAAGCACTGTAGCTAAAATATTAACATTCAATTTTGATTTCTCACTAGTCACTTCAAAAAATCATTACCAACTGAAAAAACTATTTCAACTGCTGCATTAGTTCCAGTGTTGTACAACGTAATTTCAACAAGAATAATTACATTTTCATATGAAATGTGTTCATTTTTGAAATAGTTTAAGTAATTTCCTCCATATTTTACCGATTTCTCAGCATATTTGATTTTCCAATTGTTCACAATTTATTAAATTTAAATATACATTCAGTCTTCATTCTACTTCAAACAGACAATTGTCATTACAGTTTTAATATGAGCATTTCTATCGATAAAAATCAATTTCTATATCGGACCTATTTACTTGCGACTAAGTCAAAAAATATCATTGAAAAGTGTTATTTCCTGTGATATTTGTTTCAGACCATTCTTCGACATTTTGAAAACATGTTTGATTCATCTCTGAATACAGAGATTGACAGATCAGTTTTAAAATATTCAAAAGGAGGACACTTTTCGAGGAAGGACAGATCTTAAAAGAGGAGGACTCTCCTCCCTAAAGGAGGACAATTTGTCACCTTATTTATAACTCCCCGTATCTCTCTTGAGGGTCGATTTTTGAGAACACCTTCCTAAGCTGATCTCTGCTCAGTAAAAGTAGCACAATATTACAAAATTTTTGTGTATGAACGCTTAAAATAGTATAAATAAGTTATATCTGGAAGTGTAATACGTTAATATTACTTTTGTTGCATATTTTATCTTAAAATTATAATCGTATACACTCCGGCTGTTCAAGCTTTCGCAGTTCCTGGCGCCTGGGTGTAGACAAAACAAAAAGGAGGCAAAGTTTTTACTTCACATATAAAAAAGATAGATATATGCTGTCGCAGACTTTGCAGATGAGCCGAAGATTTTTTCCTACTTTCTTGAAAGTTATAGTTATATTTTGAATATATATATATATATATATATATATATATATATATATATATATATATATATATATATATATATATATATATATATTTCACGCTCTCTTTAAATTATAGCCATTCTGATGTATGAGCTATATTATTGTAAAAGTTTCATTAAAATCCATTCAGTTTTTTTTTTTTTTTGCTTGAAGAGTACCAAACATCCATACACAAACTTTCACGTTTATAATATTAGTAATGGTTAAAATTATTTTTTTGCTTTTCAGTTCGATTCAAAAGCGTGATTTTTTAACTATAATTTATTTTTATTTTTAATTCGATCTACCACAATAAAGCGTGATTTTTTAGTTTTAGACTATCATTTATTTTTGTTTGTTCTATTTGCATTGTTAGGCATGAACGTTTTTCACTTTAAATTGTAACTTAAATCTTTTAGTCACCAAATCTGAGAATAGTATCTGCAATTTGTCGACAAATCTGGAAATACGAAATCGTAAATCCTAATCAGGACAATGGAACAAAATTATTGTATTGTCATCGGTCCTGGACAAAAAAAAAAGCGTGCAAATTTTCAAAAATTAATCTGACTTTTTAAAGTGGGTAAGTGAATTCAAACATTCCGTTACATACAAGTGAAGCTAATAAAAAGGGTGTTGAAAATTATATGAAGAATATTTTTCTATTTGTTGGATTTACGAAATGTGTGTTTTATCTCTCTCTCACTCTCTCTCACACGCATACTTTGCCCAGTAGCATAACGGAGAACGTTTGGGTCCCCTACAAGAGTCAGATTTTGGGCCCCAAGTTGGATTTTACAATGGGCAGTTACTTGTGGCAGTCAGGCTTTGGGGCCCCTATAGCTCTGTCTCCCACCCGCAATGCGGAGGAGTTTGCTGGAGTGTATGTTACACCATTGCTTTGGTCGTGAAGGTCCTATGTAGGTATTGGTCAAGGACTTGTGGCCGGTGTTGATGATCGTGGGTTCAGAATCCTACCATGTAAAGAGGTTGAGTTACAAGTTAAATCTGTCGTAGCCCAAAGTTCTCTCACGTTGATGTGGACGGAATTTGAGTGCAGTGCCGGTTCAGGTATCGATCATGTCATTTGACCATGGTTCAAAATTACGAGGTCCGTCGTCAATAGCTCTGGAGCTGTCTCAGGTAAGATAAACACTCACTCACTCTATTTGTGTTTGTTTATGTGTCCTAGTAGCAACATTTCCTACTACGTCCCCTGAGGGTGGTGGGTTTTAGTTTAATTTCGACTGAAACTGCTATTTGAAGTATTATTGGAGCACAGCTGTTTGTCAAATTCAGTTATGTATAATAGTTTAATTCTGAGAATAAATACTCACACAATCTAACACTGTCTTACTCAATCTGTGTGCCACGAGTGATTGTCAAATGTGCCGCAAGGGTTTTTGACAGATAATTCAAATTGCATGGGTGTTGTAAATTTTCTATACTATATGTGCAATTGCCTCAACAGTACTAAAAGATCTTTTTTGGCTTAGATTTATCCCGTGTTTTATTTGATATTTCCCCTAATATTAATTGACGTTGGTGTGAGTAGCGCGAAGCTTTACTTAAAACCTACTTTCTTTTGAAAGCAAACTCGACACAACTTGGCCGCGGGGCCAGTGCCTACTGTTCCCATCCTGGTATACGTGACCATTGTGCGCTAGAGGTGCGCGAGCAGATGTCCCGATCAGATTGGTCAGTCGCTAGATACCAGTATTTAAGTCATAAGGTAAGCTTGGTAATCATTTATCGACCCATTGCATTAGGGATGAAAGACAGTCGACCTTGCCCAGCCCGGGAATAGAACCCGGATCTGTAGTGTGGAAGCGCGATACGCTAACACTCGATCACTGTTTCTTTCCTTTGCTATCAGTTGACGAATATACATGATAATTAACAAATTTATAATTTACAACAACAGAATAATTGTAACAACATAATTTGCAACACCAAATTTGACAACAACAGAAAAAGAACAGATCATTGATTTAAGAAAAAATAAAGATTTTTCGTTCGATATTCATCGGGAAAAATTGAACCAAATTATGGCTTTTCTGAACGAGGACAAGCCATTTGTTGAATAAACTTTATAAATAAGTAATTTTTGTGTATGCTTACAATTGTAGGGAAAAAGTTGTACCACATGCATATTTATATATTTCTTTCCTTATACAGTCGAACCTCTGATATAACGAACCTCTATATTGCGAATTTTTCTATATAGCGTTTTCCTGAAACCTTAAACATTTCACGATTTTCTTCGTAAAATAACCTCTCTATAGCGAAGTGCACTTTCTATATAATGAACTTTTTCTTCTGTGACTCAATTTTGTTCTCCCTTTTTTTTTTTTAAATGTATTTCCAGAAAAAATTTCAAAGTTATTCTCTCTTTAACACATTTTATGGTGGTCATAAATCTTAGACGGTTTTTATTTGATCTAACTCACCGAAGTAATAGAGCTATGGACTTTTCATCCAAGAGATTAACCTGCTTAACCCCCATTGCCCCGCTCACTAGAAACATCTTCGATATAATCTTTCACCCTCAGTGGAATTGTCCCGTGTTCTAATAATAAAATAATGCATGTTTAATATAACGTGTAAGCTTTAAAAAAATATGACCTTAAAATTTATTAATTTTAGTATAAACTTATTTTCTTAACGTTGAAGATACAGTGAATTCTTCGGCATTCTTCTTTTCCTTGTAGTTTTCCTTCTTTCCTTTTTTGATGGGTAGATACATAAAATAAACACAATTTAAGAAAAGATGTGAATAATTACTTTCTTAATATATAGTGTTTATGAATTTAAAATTTGTTTATGTGGTCCATGAAGTATATTAAAAGGTAGAACCTCTATATAACGAATTTTTCCATATAACGAACTTTTTTCCGGGATTTAGCGACTTCGTTATATAGAGGACCGACTGTAAATAATTTTTGTGTATGCTTACAATTGAAGGGGAAAATATGTACCCCATGCATATTTATACATTTCTTTCATTATAGTAATACAAGTAGTATATATACCTGTGTTTAGGAAATAGAGAGAGAAGGATCTGTTTTACCAGCCGTAATATACAATTGTATCCCCAACAGAGGGGGGAAGAGATGACTTAAGACTAGGGATTGCAATGTCGGATCAAAAGTTCAATACCGGTATTCGGTATTTTTTAGATCTTAATACCAGGATACCGGTTTTAATACCGGTAGTAGAAATTTTAGAAAAAGAAAGAAAACGTAGGTGTTTGTTTCATTTGCCAGTTTTATCAGAGAGTGTAAATATCCCCCCAAAAATTTTTTTTTAACTTATAAATTAAAGCAGTATATAAGATTCACAAAAGTAAAGGAATATCTCATTTATTTAGTCACAAAATTGTAAATATCACTATTCAGTCAATTGAAACTTATTACAAAAATTTTGAAATGGGGTTTTAAATCTTATTCATTATTATCTTATTCTTATTCATTATTACGGGTTGTTATTTATGAGTATACATATAATGAATCTGAAAAATATTTTGAACCCTAAAGTATGATATGCAACTACAATGTGAATAACAACTCACCATTTTTAAAAATATCGAAAATAATACGCCGCTGTACAACTACAACCTTGTTTTTACAGATACAAATATCAGACTACAAATCTTGTGTGTGTGTGTACAGTATCGCTCTGAGCACAATAATAGGATAGTTTTTGGCTCTTACTCCTTGGATGATTCACATATTTTATCACTTCTCTTAATTGTACGATGCAACTTTATATCCACAGTCTAATTAATTGCGCCCGCGCGCGCGCGCGCGTTCGGGAGATATAAAAACAAGAACTTATACTCTTTTGTTATGTCGGCGCTATATGAACATTTATTGTGGGACAATTTTATAAAAATTCACAATAAATACCGAAAAAACGGTATTTTAACTTGTGAATACCGGTATTACAAAATTGTCCAAGTGGCTCAAGATACTGGTATTCGGTATATCGGTATACCGGTATTGCAATCCCTAGTTAAGACACAAGAGAGAGTGAAGAGCGACAGAGTGGGGAATTGAGTGTCTACTTTCACTCCCGTACCAACGTGAGGATTTCGAGGTCACGATAGTTTTAACGTCATTAACCTTTCAACACGGTAGAAGAGATAGACTGAGAATGTAAATTGTTATTTAGATTAATTTATATTGTGTGTGAAATAAAAGTTGTTATTAGTTGAGAAATAGTTGAGTGGGCTTAACCCCTTCTTTGCCAACGTCGCATGTCAAACGTTCTGCGTTTTGGCGCGTTTGTCGGCGTCACATGGAATGCGACGCAAAGAAAAATCTTGTCCTTGAAACTTAATTCGTCGCTGCATGCACGTCTTTTTAATTTCTGTGATATTTTGTATTTTTGGATGTTTCTACGAGAGGGCGCAATTAGTATTTCTTTCTTCACAATTAACGCAATGATATTTCCAGCCTGGAATCTATAATCATCTAATACATCTAATGGATCTCGTGTGATCTGTGTTACCATTTCAAAAAAAATCATTCAAGATATTTTCGATATTTTATTATCAAAATTTGTTTAGCAAAAATGTAAAAAATAATATGTAATGCTACATGATTTCAGTTTTGTGATAAGTGCGATTTTTACGCTCTGATGTTCAAGGAATATTTTATTGCTGTTTTAACTGTGTGTGTGTGTGTGTGTGTATGTGTGTGTGTGTGTGTGTGTGTGTGTGTGTGTGTGTGTGTGTGTGTGTGTGTGTGTGTGTGTGTGTGTGTGTGTGTGTGTGTGTGTGTGTGTGTGTGTGTGTGTGTGTGTGTGTGTGTGTGTGTGTGTGTGTGTGTGTGTGTGTGTGTGTGTGTGTGTGTGTGTGTGTGTGTGTGTGTGTGTGTGTGTGTGTGTGTGTGTGTGTGTGTGTGTGTGTCAAGTGGCGCAAATAAATTATTCAAATATTTTAAATAAATACTTTATTATTTTCTGTAGATATTTATCAGAAACTGCAAAGCAGTAGAATTAATATGTATATATTGTTACGAATTTTGTGTAAATAATATAAATAATTTGTATATTTGAGTGTTTTAATGCATTTATATTACTCTATGTTATGTTTATTTCATGTTGTTAAAATTGTACCATTCACAAGCAATGCGCACATACATTTGAGTGGCGATCGGCGAATGAGAGCAGCGAAATCTTGGCGGTAGAGCAAGTTGGCATCATTTTTGGAACCAGAAGTTGGCGGCCAATTTGGCGACTGGCCACCATTTTGCGTTAATTTGGCGACCATGTTGGCAGTTCGGAACCCTCTGGAATCTTCTAGAAAGTAGTAGATCTCTTCACTAGTGTCACGTTCAATGACACGAGCTGTTATATTTCTGGAAGTTTCTTTCGCGCCTATAAAAAGATGCTCGCCTGAACGGCGAGGTCTGGATTAAACCAGTAGTGAAGATTGTTTTGACTAGCAGTGCTTTGTGCTTGTGAATAATCTTTACTTACGTGTATTTTTAAACACTGTTATTGTGTTTGATTGTTGTTGAAGGTGTAGAAGACCTTCGAATTATTTACTCTGTGAATATTGCTGCTGAATCCTGTTTTAAAGGATTGGAATTTTTGATAATAAAATTTGCATCATCTTAAAGAGAACTGTATATTTTCTTTGTATTGATTGTTTTGCATAAAATCCACAAACCCTCGGATCTACATAACAATATATATTATTATAGTGTACTTTTAAATTTTAAAGCTAAGGTGCATTGCAGGGAAAACTGGAGATCAGTGAACCGGATATCACACATTTTTCCAAGTATAAAACAAATTAAAAACTGCTCACTGATAAAAATAATTTGCATTTTTCACTGTAGGAGAAAATATATTTTAATTTTGTGCAGTAAAAAAATGATTTTTTGGAGTCGGAAATTCGTAAAAAGATTCGACAGAGAAGGGGTTAATAGGATTTAATACAAGTAGTGATATCAGCAACAAACTGTAATATTAAATAACCTTTCCATCCAAGGAATAAGTCTCATATATATAAGTTACCAAATATAAAATGAATGAAATAACATCCACCTTTATCCATTAGACGGCAAAGATAATGACAGACAATCAAATAATACATCAACTGCTCTAATCCTCTCTCACTCATTATTCTATAGCTGTCAATTTATCTCTAATGAAGACTAATATTCATTTCGAAACGTTTTATAAATCATAAACAATTTATTTCTATACCCGCCAGCCATATATATGGGAAAAAAAACGTTCAGGTTATGTCGTGTCGAAAGTATTTTGTAGAAGTATTTGTGGCCGTTTAATGCAATCCTTAATTCCAAATGCAGGGGAGAAGCATTTTTGAATGAATCAAGGATTATTTTAGCTAACTTCATTGGAATCCTACTTAAAAGGGAACCAGGACATCAAACACATTCAAAAAATCAATTTTCAATTCTAGTATTAAAAAATAATAAATAATACATATTTTCTGAATCTAAAAATGTGTAACACACTTGATACGTTGATAAAATAACCTTAAAATATGAAAAAAAAAAGTAATTGACAAAAAGTAAGCAAGCGCTTACAAATTTTTAAGTTACATTTTTCTCCATAGCATAAGTTTTGGCTTTTAAGTACACTTTTACAAAAACTATTGCACTGTAAGGTTTCAAATTTTAATACTTCTATACAGGATATTAGTTTTTCAGTCGAAGTAGTACATAGTATTTTAAAAATAGTTCTATGTGGGAAAACAATAGAAGTTTTCAAAATTTCAAGTTTATAACTTTTTAAAAGAAACTATCTTAATATTATACTAAAAAATAGGTTACTATATTTTGTGTATTGTTTTATATATGTTCAAAAATATTTTACATATTTAAGAAATACTCTTTTAAGGTAATATCCGACTACGTTCAGGAACCATTGATTTACAAAACGCATAAATATGGATAATTTTTTACAATATCTAGTGTCACTTAGATTAAAATGCATGTATAAAGGTAAATTTTTAAGCATTTTGACAAAAAAAATTATTTAAAGCCACAATATTTCAAGCCAAAAATTAATTTAGAATAACCTTTTTTTTTCAAAATGTTTTGCTCTTTGTGAAAAAATGCTTCTGTTATAATAATATTTTTATGTATATAGCTCAGACCTCTGTTACAGAGAGGCTCAACTATGATTTTGGAAAAATTCACATTATTTTCAGAGTTAGAACCCATTGAAATAACTATCGGCGTTTCTTTCTTAAAATTTCTTCCCTTCCCTCTGTTGTCGTAAAACATGGATAAACCCACTTCTAAGTTATATATTTCAAAATTCTGGATTGAGCTTACTGTACAGAGGTCTGAGCTATATACAGGCAAAATATTATTATAATAGAAGCATTTTTCACAAAAGAATATTTTTGAAAATGGCTCATTCTATGTTCATTTTTGTCAAAATATTGTACTTAAATAATGTTTTATTGTAATACTGTTCTTAAAACAATTATACATTTTTCTAATCTAAGAGTGACACTCAATATCATAAATATATCCATTTATACGCTTTTGCAAAATCACGGTTTCGAAAGTAGTCGGATACCTTAAAAAATGGTACCTAAATAAAATCATGTATAATGAGATCTCAAATTCAAAACTTAAAAAAAACTGAAAGAAAACTTAACTAAACTTAAACCAACTTAAACTAAACAGAAAAAAAAATTTCAATTAAAAAATTATTTTTGTATTTCTATAGAATGATTAAAATATCTTTTACTAAGATCACAAAAATATCTAAGCTCTATCGGAAATTTTCAAAAACATATGCCCCATAAACAAAGAGTCTTATTTTCGGCATTTTACTTTTTCGAGCATGTCCTGGTACCCTTAACTCGTTATTTTTGCTAACTTATTAGCAATACTTAACTTAAGAGTAAGATATAATTATGGTTTCTACATTAAAAGAATTCATCAATTAGATAACTTTTCAAAATCCTTTTTCGTTGTATATTTATTATTTTGTAATTTTTATTAAATTTTATTAATAAAGTTTTCTTTAAAATAATTTATTAAAAATACTTCTTGAAAATTAAAAAATAAAACGTTTTCAAAATTTTAAGAATTATCAATGGAAAAAACCAAGTCTGATAAAAAGAAATTATTAAATCTTGATTTCAATAATATATTGGCTGTACCACTATTATATTAGGAATACTTCATTGTGGCTTAATGTCTCTTTTCCGAGTCAAAGAATAACACTCTTGATATTGGTATGTCTAAAAAACAAAGTTCTATTTGATGTATTTTATTTTCTTAAGATTTTAAATCTTATTTATATTTATCTATTTCATATATTAATATGAAGTAAAGCACTGTGCCGTAGCTTTATTATTCATTTTTCAATGCGTGCCAGAATGTATATATAATTTTATTTCATGCATAAAAATACATTAAATATGTATGTACAATCAAAGGATCCATGTGAATAAAAACATGTCCAAGAAGATGTCCATGAACTTCCTAATTCCCTTCCTTGGATAAATGACTAAAAAACAAATATAATTAAGAACCCTTGAAATGGAAACTTGTGTCTAAACTTACATCAGACATAAACAAACATCACTTCTAAAGCTTTATTTGTAGTTGAACGTTAAATAATACAGCTTCTTTCGTTCACACTTCAATAAAGGATATTGGTAAATGAATAATATCTCAAAAAATTTAGGAAAATAGCCTTATTTATAATTACTTTTGAAATACAATATGTAATTATATATTACTTTACTTTAAAAATTATTCATATTTGATTGTGGGATATTTATATTTAAGGTATCCAACTACGTTCAGACCATTAGTTTTTGCAAAAGCGTATAAATGGATAATATTTACTTATGATATTTGGTGTCGCTAGATTAGAAAATGTATATAAAATTGTTTTGGGATAATATTGTAAAAAATTATTTAAGTACGCTATTTTGACAAAAAATGAACATAGAATGACCCATTTTCAAGAATATTCTCCTTTTGTGAAAAGTAGCTTCTATTACAATAAGTTTTTGTTTTGTATATAGCTCAGAGCACTACTGACAGAGGCTGAACTAGAATTTTTTGAAATATATAATGCTTAGAAGTGGGTTTTATCCCTGTTTTGCGACAACAGAGGGAGAAATTTTAAGAAAAAACGCCGATAATTATTTCAAAAATGGTTGTAACAGAAATAATGTGGTGCCGAGAGCCATAGTTGAGCTCTATACAGAGGTGTGAGCTATATACCGAGCAAAATATTATTATAATAGAAGCAGTTTTCTAAAGAAGAACATTTTGAAAAAGGTTCACATTACTAGAAGTTGAGTACGCGAAATATATTAACCATTTAAATAGTTGATAAAATGTCGCCCAAAACAATTTTATACATATGACTCTAATCACAAGTGACTCCCAAATATCACGAAAATATCCATTTATGAATTTTAAATCACGGTTCCCCGTAATACAACAAAATAACAGAACACATATTATAATTATAAATATGGGAAGTAGATTCAAGATAAAGACTATATGAAACTCTACCCTATGTTTAAATTCGACCTATGAATGTCAGAATGTCTGGATCAATAATATCTCTTTTATATTGCCTGTAGTACCCACTTCCTGCAATTGCTTAAAAGATCAAGTATATTTGAAAAATTTGAGAGGGTGGTATTATATATATATATATATATATATTCTTTTTTCTTAATTTATTTTGAAAATTTATGTGAACTCATCTGAAGAAGTAGAATCATTTGTAAAGAGTAAGAAAACAATAATAAAGTAATGTTGTTACACCCCGTGGCCGGGAGTATCATCTCTCATCCACGCGACCTAGATTTTTAGGAATAAATGAATGATCACTCAAATTCTCCATAATTAATCTGATTTACTATATCTAATATATATTGATGCTTACCTTTACAAGTCTTACTGAGGGATATGATCACAGGTGTTACTACGTAATTAAGCAATTCAAAGTAAATAGCGCCTGAAATCCACTCTTTTATGAAAATAACCTCAAATCTTTATCTACTGTAGATTCCTTAATAAGCTAAAAGTCCGTTCTATAATTAATCTCTTACCAATATCTCACGGCGATCAGCACCTCGCCTTTTCTCAATACTTCTTCTTGTATCCTATTCTTCTACTATTATTCTTCCATTTTTTTTTACTATCCGACTTCTATTCTACTATCTGGCTTCTATCCACTTCTATTCAACTCCTATCTTACTAACACGCGAACGCTAGAACCACTATCGCAGATGAACGAGGTTGGCAAATGAGTCTCGACAGCCTACTTTAATAAACTAATATATTGAATTGTTCTATATGATAAGTTTTGCTTAATGAATAGAGAGAGAGAGAGTTTTAGGTTTCTCAGTGTGAAGCATTTCGGCGAAATATTTCCATTGGTTTGTAATAATGCTTTATTGGTAAAAGGTGCGAACTGTAACACAAAATTGGACTTATCAATCTGTGGTTACTAAAAAAAACTTATGGTGACTAAAGAATGTAATAGGAACAAAAGTATATGTAGCTGTAAGATTTATTATAATTTCTGCCCCCCCCTCCCCTCAAAGAGGTCATGTTAACCGCTTCGAGAAACTCTGAATAGTATTAAATAATATGTTTTCAGAATTGTACACTCATTGCCAAAATTTGCGCACCAAGAAATATGGGAGATCGCGTAACAGGAAACTTGGCATGAAGGTACATATCGGGCAGTTACGCAAATGATTAGAAAGGCAGCGTGATTGTGCATTGCATAATGCCACAAGAGGGCGTTGAACGTTCTCCTTGGTGTATAAAGCAGGTAAGCAGAGCTTTTGAGTATACTTAATCTTTTTGCAAAGAAAACGCTGCTGTAGACATGCCGTTACGCAGCCATCGAAAACAATATGAGCAGCTGTCAGGTTCTGGGGAAAAAATCATCGGGATGATGGAAGCTGGGTGGCCAACTCGGTGAGTAGCTGGTCAAGACGACAGTTCGTTTGACTGCAGGAGGTGTTTGGACCAGTGGACAGAAAGACGTCATTTACACGGTGACCAGGATCAGGACGATTTCGAAGGCCAGTTATTGCGAAAGAAGACCTTAACATCATACGACACGCACGCGTAGAGCCAACTGCGTCATTTGGCTGGCCTCTTTTCGGACACCAGGCCAGAACCTTCACTACGGGCCCCTGTCTGCCTGAACCATCGCAAGGGACCTGGCTCAAGGGTTTCTGTTACCTCTCTCCCATTACATGTGCTGCCATTATTACCCCTCCCCACACACACACACCGACGCCTCTCAGGTTTGGGTGGTATCATGCACGAAAAGTTGGACTGCAAAGAAGGATACAGGTCGTCTTCAGCGACAAATCTAGGTTCAATTTGAGCAGTGATGACAATCGTGTTTAGAGTGTGTGGAGGCCCCGTGGTGAACACCTGCCTTCGCTTTACGACGACACATCCCTCCCCTACAGCTGGTGTGATAGTATGGGGTGCTATTGTTTATGATACACGGATTTGCCTTTAATATTGATCCATGGCACAATGACAGACCAGCCGTACGTCCATGGAATATTTCAGCCACACATGTGTTGCCACTGATTGCAGGGCTTCAAGGCACTTTTCAACGGCCAATTCTCGTCCGCATACAGCCAGGATGTCCTGGGTGCCTTCACCACATTGCTACTTGCCTCTGGCTGCTAGATCCCCAGATTTGTCACCAATCGAGCATATCTGGGAGTGTATTTGGGATGGCAAGTTGGATAGCCTTCGAGTTTCATCGAACTAGAGGCGCATTTACAGAAACTTGGGAACGAGATACCGCTTGTATACATTGTCATGCACTTGGGTTTACTCTCCTTACAATTAAGCTATTATATCAAGAATAATATATTATCATTTTTTAAAAAATAAACTCGTGTTAGGTAGGTACTTCAGGCAGTATAAGAACAAGTTTAATAATTATCAGTGACTTCCATGGAAGCGTCTTGCAGGCAAAAGTTTTTCAAGGGAAGGCTAAGGTAAAATTGACACTCCAAGTTATTTTTGATATTTAGCTCAGATCATATTATTTTTTGATATTTCAAAGTAGCCATCACTTAGCAGAAAATCCGGGATTCACAAAGGGGTATGATGTTAAAATGGTAATAGTAGAAATAACGTTTCAGTGCAAATTCAGCATCCACCTCTATCCAGAATTAAAAGTGATTTATTACAAAATTTGCTTTAATTTCGTCGTGGATGTGAACTCTATGAAGATCTCTTTTTCGGCAGTTGAGAGCCCTTCTGAGTATTTTGAAATGGATCCCTAACCCATTCGTAACTATCAATTTGCCCTCGTCTCTGTGTACTTGTTGATGCTTTATTATCGTCGAATATTTCTCTGCGATTTAAAAATATATCTATGATTTTGTTTTAATCCACTGCCGTAAATACTTAATACCGTGAATTACAATTAAAGCGTGAATTATGGAAATGTACATTCAAGAGGATTCGGTAGCTAATCGATTCGAAAGCCAAGACTGACTAGAATTGTACGAGGTACAGCATTTTTACATGTTTTGTGCAGACGTCTGTTAGGTTGCCCTAGACTCACATGAACGTTCGCGAGAATACCAGCTGTAATGGATATGATAAAAACAACATAGATTAAGCTATTTTTAATGACATTTGTACTTTTTTAAAAGTGGACCTTGAAGGAAATAAATCTTTAATTAAATATTATTTCTCAATCTGTTTCAATTAAAATTAGAGAAGAAAAAAATAACATAATCAACCTATTACTTAAAAGTATATATATATATATATATATATAATTTATATACTTAAAATATATATATTACTTAAGAGTATAAAAATTTAATACTTATCTTATTAATACTGAGTTAAGAACAATTTATGTAAGTATTGGCGACTCCATGGAGGCTTGTCTTGCAGGCAAAGTTTTTAAGAAAATTGACCCTCTGAATTCTTTTTCTATATTTTAGCTGATATCTGTATTTTGTCTTCTAAAGCGTACCGCATTTTGCAATATGTTCCAATTTAAAAAGAATTAGAGGGAAAAATAACATATGGTATCCTATTACTTAATTTTTGCTTAAAGTAACATATACGAAATTTAATACTTAAGTTATTAATTTGTACGGTTTACAATTTATCGTGTATTGTAGCTTTGGCTTCAAAGCGCGTGTGTGCATTCAGTAATTTGTGTAATGTATAAGGGGGCGTATTGATAAAAATTGTGATTGAAAGGGGGCACCAGTATTGAAAGTTTGAGAAGCACTGATTTAAACCATTTCAAAATGACCTTCACTACATCTGCATTATACATTTGGATTTACAGCTGTATTTACCTGGAACTAATGCAGCAGTTGAAAGAGTTTTCAGTTGGTAATCATTTTTGTGAGAAGTGATTAGTGAGAAATCAAGTGAATGTTAATATTTTAGCTACAGTTCTTACCGTAGATTTAGTGTAGAAGGATATTTTTGCCCGAACTTTCCCATATATTAGAACATGATATGTTGACAAAAAAAGTTCATTCAATGGAAAAATACTCTTTTAAGATAATGATTAAAAAGAATGTAAGCGTAATTAGCGTATTTTTGTTTATATATGTTTAATTTGTAATTTTTTCTTGAATTTTCATCCTCCTTTTTTTTACATTGTAAAAATGGTCACTTATAATAATAACTAACATTTTTCCAACTTTTCACAGTTTTTTTTTTTTTTTGTCAGAAAAGTTGAAAATTGCGTGCATAATGTTTTTCTGTCAAATAGTGGTACTCTTCCCAAAAAGGTTGGCCACTCTGATTTATGTCAATCCATCCAACTATGTGTGTCAAGTTAATACCCAAAATAAGATAATAACAAATAATTTTAAACCAAAACTAATTTTCTATTGTATGTACTCAAAACGTCTCCGTTTCTAATTTCATCCTGACTTTCCAGTTTTATCTTTCCCGGTGACTCTTCGTTCCATCCATTTAGCTCGCTCCTCCATCTCACGGGTACGAGCAGCCTCGGCAAAAGCAGAAATGGCACACTTGTTGATCGGGTATCGATCCGAGTCGCCACTGCCCTTGCTCGGTGGGGAAGGCAGGTGCCTCATTCTCTGCAGAAAGGATATCTTGTCGAGAGGAAGCTTTCAAGCTCACTTTTAATCTTGTGGCGCTTTTACGTTACTTTTGCTTCTTATTTTTTCGTTTATTAACTGCAATTAAAGACCAGGATACTTGCATGAAGATTTTCTCAAAAATAAATTATAGTTTTTTAAAAATGAACAAAGAACACATGGGAACAAGCTGCTGATGAAATCCCTGGCTGGTGGGGTTGTGATCTCTCTAGCCCAGTTTACTGTTTTAACCCATTCGGAAATTCATTCCTTCCAAGAAATAAAATGAATTTGACTTGGCGAAAACCACTCCTGCTAACCACTGGTACGCAGCTAAAAGTCCTGGCCTATCTATACAGTTCAAGAAGTTCCAGGGCTCATCAGGCAGAAAGAAACTTATGGCGCGCGCTTTAGAAGCGGTCACCTGCGTAATATGACTTTTGCGGGGGTAAGAGTCTTTTCTTACCTGTCCCTGCTCTCTCCCTGCTTCTCCTGGACTGCTGGGGCATTTCCCTGCGACAGTTGTATGAACAGCAAGACCTGGTGTGTGACACTATTACGCGGAATGGTCAAATGGACTTGGTGTAGGCTTTCCTCTCAAGGGGATTGGAAACAACAACAACAAAAAAGAACACGCTTTTATAGTGAATAGAACTGAAAAATAAATAATAATTCTTAATATAAGGAATAAAATGATTAACGAGGAAAAATAATGTCAGTGTGTGGTATAAGTGAAGGGTGGGCTAGATATTCATTGTTATCTTTCTTACTACTAGTTCTATTCGAAATGCAGAGTTAGTGTAAAATGTAGTACTAAGCCCCCACGCTTTACCACCACAATGGCTTAAATTTCCTCGTTATTCATTTTATTCTTATACTAGCTGTTATACAAGTTCTTCACTTTTGGGTGAATTGAAAAAATTTAACAATGCAGATTGATTCATAAAGAAGTTTTTAATGAGTTAATTTTACGTGAATTACAAATTAAACAAAAAAACAAGAAGCTTTTTGCACATCTCAGCTGAACAAAAAAAAAGTCCTGTTTGTTAAATTTTAAGTCTGTAGATCTAATAGCTGATAAAAAGGACTTTCTTTTTATTTATAATATTAAACATTTTATTATTATTATTATATTTATAATATTAAGCATTTTTTTTACAATGAAAAGGAGGACAGAAACATTTAGAAAAAAGAGCTAACTTAAATGTATGAAACGTTTTATTAATTCAAACAAAGAAATACGCTAGTACGCTTACATTCTTTTTTAATCATTATCTTAAAAGAGTATTTTTCCATTAACTGAACTTTTTTTTCCAACATATATTGGAAAGTTTGGGCAAAAAATATCCTTCATACTGAATTTTACGGTAAGCACTGTAGCTAAAATATTAACATTCAATTTTGATTTCTCACTAGTCACTTCAAAAAATCATTACCAACTGAAAAAACTATTTCAACTGCTGCATTAGTTCCAGTGTTGTACAACGTAATTTCAACAAGAATAATTACATTTTCATATGAAATGTGTTCATTTTGAAATGGTTTAAGTAATTTCCTCCATATTTTACCGATTTCTCAGCATATTTGATTTTCCAATTGTTCACAATTTATTAAATTTAAATATACATTCAGTCTTCATTCTACTTCAAACAGACAATTGTCATTACAGTTTTAATATGAGCATTTCTATCGATAAAAATCAATTTCTATATCGGACCTATTTACTTGCGACTAAGTCAAAAATATCATTGAAAAGTGTTATTTCCTGTGATATTTGTTTCAGACCATTCTTCGACATTTTGAAAACATGTTTTGATTCATCTCTGAATACAGAGATTGACAGATCAGTTTTAAAATATTCCAAGGAGACACTTTTCGAGGAAGGACAGATCTTAAAGAGGAGGACTCTCCTCCCTAAGGAGGATTAATTTGTCACCTTATTTATAACTCCCCGTATCTCTCTTGAGGGTCGATTTTGAGAACACCTTCCTAAGCTGATCTCTGCTCCAGTAAAAGTAGCACAATATTACAAAATTTTTGTGTATGAACGCTTAAAATAGTATAAATAAGTTATATCTGGAAGTGTAATACGTTAATATTACTTTTGTTGCATATTTTATCTTAAAATTATAATCGTATACACTCCGGCTGTTCAAGCTTTCGCAGTTCCTGGCGCCTGGGTGTAGACAAAACAAAAAGGAGGCAAAGTTTTTACTTCACATATAAAAAAGATAGATATATGCTGTCGCAGACTTTGCAGATGAGCCGAAGATTTTTTCCTACTTTCTTGAAAGTTATAGTTATATTTTGAATATATATATATATATATATATATATATATATATATATATATATATATATATATATATATATATATATATATATATTTCACGCTCTCTTTAAATTATAGCCATTCTGATGTATGAGCTATATTATTGTAAAAGTTTCATTAAAATCCATTCAGTTTTTTTTTTTTTTTGCTTGAAGAGTACCAAACATCCATACACAAACTTTCACGTTTATAATATTAGTAATGGTTAAAATTATTTTTTTGCTTTTCAGTTCGATTCAAAAGCGTGATTTTTTAACTATAATTTATTTTTATTTTTAATTCGATCTACCACAATAAAGCGTGATTTTTTAGTTTTAGACTATCATTTATTTTTGTTTGTTCTATTTGCATTGTTAGGCATGAACGTTTTTCACTTTAAATTGTAACTTAAAATCTTTTGGTCACCAAATCTGAGAATAGTATCTGCAATTTGTCGACAAATCTGGAAATACGAAATCGTAAATCCTAATCAGGACAATGGAACAAAATTATTATATTGTCATCGGTCCTGGACAAAAAGCGTGCAAATTTTCAAAATTAATCCTGACTTTTTAAAGTGGGTAAGTGAATTCAAACATTCCGTTACATACAAGTGAAGCTAATAAAAAGGGTGTTGAAAATTATATGAAGAATATTTTCTATTTGTTGGATTTACGAAATGTGTGTTTTATCTCTCTCTCACTCTCTCTCACACGCATACTTTGCCCAGTAGCATAACGGAGAACGTTTGGGTCCCCTACAAGAGTCAGATTTTGGGCCCCAAGTTGGATTTTACAATGGGCAGTTACTTGTGGCAGTCAGGCTTTGGGGCCCCTATAGCTCTGTCTCCCACCCGCAATGCGGAGGAGTTTGCTGGAGTGTATGTTACACCATTGCTTTGGTCGTGAAGGTCCTATGTAGGTATTGGTCAAGGACTTGTGGCCGGTGTTGATGATCGTGGGTTCAGAATCCTACCATGTAAAGAGGTTGAGTTACAAGTTAAATCTGTCGTAGCCCAAAGTTCTCTCACGTTGATGTGGACGGAATTTGAGTGCAGTGCCGGTTCAGGTATCGATCATGTCATTTTGACCATGGTTCCAAAATTACGAGGTCCGTCGTCAATAGCTCTGGAGCTGTCTCAGGTAAGATAAACACTCACTCACTCTATTTGTGTTTGTTTATGTGTCCTAGTAGCAACATTTCCTACTACGTCCCCTGAGGGTGGTGGGTTTTAGTTTAATTTCGACTGAAAACTGCTATTTGAAGTATTATTAGACACAGCTGTTTGGCCAAATTCAGTTATGTATAATAGTTTAATTCTGAGAATAAATACTCACACAATCTAACACTGTGCTTACTCAAATACCGTGCCACGGAAGTGATTGTCAAATGTGCCGCAAGGACTTGACAGATAATTCAAATTACATGGGTGTTGTAAATTTTCTATACTATATGTGCAATTGCCTCAGCAATTACTAAAAAGATCTTTTTGGCTTAGATTTATCCCGTGTTTTATTTACGATATTTCCCCTAATATTAATTGACGTTGGTGTGAGTAGCGCGAAGCTTTACTTAAAACCTACTTTCTTTTGAAAGCAAACTCGACACAACTTGGCCGCGGGGCCAGTGCCTACTGTTCCCATCCTGGTATACGTGACCATTGTGCGCTAGAGGTGCGCGAGCAGATGTCCCGATCAGATTGGTCAGTCGCTAGATACCAGTATTTAAGTCATAAGGTAAGCTTGGTAATCATTTATCGACCCATTGCATTAGGGATGAAAGACAGTCGACGCGCTGGCAGGGAATAGAACCGGATCTGTAGTGTGGAAGCGCGATGCATAACACTCGATCACTGTTTCTTTCCTTTGCTATCAGTTGACGAATATACGCTGATAGGTAAACAAATTTATAATTTACAACAACAGAATAATTGTAACAACATAATTTGCAACACCAAATTTGACAACAACAGAAAAAGAACAGATCATTGATTTAAGAAAAAATAAAGATTTTTCGTTCGATATTCATCGGGAAAAATTGAACCAAATTATGGCTTTTCTGAACGAGGACAAGCCATTTGTTGAATAAACTTTATAAATAAGTAATTTTTGTGTATGCTTACAATTGTAGGGAAAAAGTTGTACCACATGCATATTTATATATTTCTTTCCTTATACAGTCGAACCTCGATATAACGAACCTCTATATTGCGAATTTTTCTATATAGCGTTTTCCTGAAACCTTAAACATTTCACGATTTTCTTCGTAAAATAACCTCTCTATAGCGAAGTGCACTTTCTATATAATGAACTTTTTCTTCTGTGACTCAATTTTTGTTCTCCCTTTTTTTTAAATGTATTTCCAGAAAAAATTTCAAAGTTATTCTCTCTTTAACACATTTTATGGTGGTCATAAATCTTAGACGGTTTTTATTTGATCTAACTCACCGAAGTAATAGAGCTATGGACTTTTCATCCAAGAGATTAACCTGCTTAACCCCATTGCCCCGCTCACTAGAAACATCTTCGATATAATCTTTCACCCTCAGTGGAATTGTCCCGTGTTCTAATAATAAATTAATGCATGTTTAATATAACGTGTAAGCTTTAAAAAAATATGACCTTAAAATTTATTAATTTTAGTATAAACTTATTTTCTTAACGTTGAAGATACAGTGAATTCTTCGGCATTCTTCTTTTTTTCCTTGTAGTTTTTCCTTCTTTCCTTTTTTGATGGGTAAGATACATAAAATAAACATTTTAATTTAAGAAAAGATGTGAATAATTACTTTTTCTTAATATATAGTGTTTATGAATTTAAAATTTGTTTTATGTGGTCCATAAAGTATATTAAAAGATGAACCTCTATATAACGAATTTTCCATATAACGAACTTTTTTCCGGGATTTAGCGACTTCGTTATATAGAGGACCGACTGTAAATAATTTTTGTGTATGCTTACAATTGAAGGGGAAAATATGTACCCCATGCATATTTATACATTTCTTTCATTATAGTAATACAAGTAGTATATATACCTGTGTTTAGGAAATAGAGAGAGAAGGATCTGTTTTACCAGCCGTAATATACAATTGTATCCCCAACAGAGGGGGGAAGAGATGACTTAAGACTAGGGATTGCAATGTCGGATCAAAAGTTCAATACCATTATTCGGTATTTTTAGATCTTAATACCAGGATACCGGTTTTAATACCGGTAGTAGAAATTTTAGAAAAAGAAAGAAAACGTAGGTGTTTGTTTCATTTGCCAGTTTTATCAGAGAGTGTAAATATCCCCCCAAAAATTTTTTTTTAACTTATAAATTAAAGCAGTATATAAAGATTCACAAAAAAGTAAAGGAATATCTCATTTATTTAAATCACAAAAAAGTGTAAATATCACTATTCAGTCAGTGAAACTATTACAAAAAATTTTGAAATGGGGTTTTAAATCTTATTCATTATTATCTTATTCTTATTCATTATTACGGGTTGTTATTTATGAGTATACATATAATGAATCTGAAAAATATTTTGAACCCTAAAGTATGATATGCAACTACAATGTGAATAACAACTCACCATTTTTAAAAATATCGAAATATTACGCCCTTTCTTCACAACTACAACCTTGTTTTTACAGATACAAATATCAGACTACAAATCTTGTGTGTGTGCAGTATCGCTCTGAGCTGTAATAGGATAGTTTTGGCTCGCCTCCTTGGATGATTCACATATTTTATCACTTCTCTTAATTGTACGATGCAACTTTATATCCACAGTCTAATTAATTGCGCCCGCGCGCGCGCGCGCGTTCGGGAGATATAAAAACAAGAACTTATACTCTTTTGTTATGTCGGCGCTATATGAACATTTATTGTGGGACAATTTTATAAAAATTCTAATAAATACCGAAAAAACGGTATTTTAACTTGTGAATACCGGTATTACAAAATTGTCCAAGTGGCTCAAGATACTGGTATTCGGTATATCGGTATACCGGTATTGCAATCCCTAGTTAAGACACAAGAGAGAGTGAAGAGCGACAGAGTGGGGGTGAGTGTCCTTACTTTCACTCCATGCCAACGTGAGGATTTCGAGTCACGATAGTTTTAACGATCATTAACCTTTCAACACGGTAGAAGAGATAGACTGAGAATATAGAATTGTTATTTAGATTAATTTATGTGTGTGTGAAATAAAAGTTGTTATTAGTTGAGAAATAGTTGAGTGGGCTTAACCCCTTCTTTGCCAACGTCGCATGTCAAACGTTCTGCGTTTTGGCGCGTTTGTCGGCGTCACATGGAATGCGACGCAAAAGCTCTTGTCCTTGAAACTTAATTCGTCGCTGCATGCACGTCTTTTAATTTCTGTGATATTTTGTATTTTTGGATGTTTCTACGAGAGGGCGCAATTAGTATTTCTTTCTTCACAATTAACGCAATGATATTTCCAGCCTGGAATCTATAATCATCTAATACATCTAATGGATCTCGTGTGATCTGTATTTACCATTTCAATAAAAATAATTCAAGATATTTTCGATATTTTATTATCAAAATTTGTTTAGCAAAAATGTAAAAAATAATATGTAATGCTACATGATTTCAGTTTTGTGATAAGTGCGATTTTTACGC
>BMAV01004796.1:0-69301 GCA_019973955.1 Trichonephila inaurata madagascariensis
ATATGGGTAATTGCTAGAACTAATAGGTAAACTCTTAATAAGTCTTGTTAAATTATCCCGCCACATATATTTTTTTTATGCAAGTGTACTTATAGAAAATATTAGGTTAACGAGATTTTTCTTAGGAATATATATATATATATATATATATATATATATATATATATATATATATATTTTTAACATGGATGAAATAAACCTGTGTATAAAATATGGAAATTTTGTCTTAAAGATAAAATAATAATAAAAAAAAACATTCGAGTATATATTTTAAAGATATAGTAACATTTCAACGAATCATGAACTGATAACTACACGTTATTTGAATTTTGAAATATTTTTGAAAAAGAATGTGTGTTTTGTTTTATAAGTTTTTGTATTAACCTCTTAATTGTGATATATATTTCTGAAAAATAGACCAAAAAATGGGAAATTTTTTTTAATATTTAATTTTATTTTTTATATTATTACAAATTTTAAAAAAAATTTTTTATTGCAAAAATAAAATTTTAAATGCAATAACTACAATATTTATATAATTTTTACATACATATGAAAAAGTAATGAATTTCACTCATATCTTATTCAATTAAAGCAAATTAAACCAAATTTTGAAGCTAAATGTAAAATAAAAACAAAACAACACAATATAATTCTCAATACTTAAATTTTACAATTTTTTTTTACTATGGTATATCCCAAAACAAGATACTGCACACAAGCCAATATCATACTCATTGCAATAAACTCGTGTCTCATGTTTTATCCTCTTCCCTATTTCATGAATTATGCGACAGTATATAAAACACTATGTGGTTGGAGAAGATTGTTTTCCCCGTTGGTGGAATGTGTTCTTGAAAGTGTCGACTTGTGAGGCGCAGTAAGCTTACACTAGGACGCTCAACCTGGACTAGACATAATTGGTGAAAAACTAGGATCACTAATTCCATTTAATAGGAAAATAGTGAATTAAGTATCTTAAACTAGAAACGAACTCAGCTCGGACTTCACAAAATAGAAAGAATAATTTTTCTCCTGTCGAAAGTCAGTTCGGGCATCATAAACACGATTGCAGTTCGAACTGGTTCGGGGGGCCTAAAGGGTTTTTTAGTATGCTCATTTTATACAATAGTTTAAAATTTAGTTCTTTAACTCTCCCTTTCTGAATATATATTTATAAGGAGGGCAATGAAAAAAATGTTAAATTTATTTTTGTTTTGGTCATTAATTTCTTGGTTTATTTTTCGTACAATTTTCCTGCTGAAACATAATGGTAATATCTTATACAATGCTTAACCCTATTTCCATACCTGGATTCAGTGAAACCTGCAAAAAACCTATTTTTCCTAGTGGGTGCTTAAAATTTTATTCATGTCAAATGACTATAGTTCTTTTGGCTCTATAGTTAGGCTGTGTTGTGTTAAGTGCTTCTTGATACGCGTTATTCCCTTAATTATATATATGTCAGGTTTGAGAAGTTTAACTTCAAAACTAAATAAGCAGTAAATAAAAATAGTGCAAATTTTTTACCATCGCGTAAGGATTTGTGGTTAAATAAGCCAAAGTAAGGTTGGGGCGAGCGCTGAGGAAGGAGAACGCATGTCTCAAAAAGGCTTAGCTGGTGACTCCTCTCAGAATTGTTGTTTATTGTTCTACTCGGTTCAGCTCCAAAGGGTCGCCATGTTGGATTTCATGTGATTGAAAATAAATAAAGACGTTATTATAGAGATGATGCCCTCCTCATATTACCAGCAGATATGGGGCCTGCCATATATATTTACATATATATAGAGAGAGAAATGAAGCCCAGTGGCTGAATGGTTACTGCATCGAGCTTCCACAACGCAGGTCCAAGGTTCAAACTACGAAAAAGGCAAGGTTGACTCAGCCTTTCATCCCTTCAGTGGGTTGATAAATAGGTACCAAGCTTGTTTGAGAACCTTTTAATTCTGGTTTCACTTCAGACTGACCACCTGACCGGAACATCCGTTCATGCCCCTCAGGGTCCAAGTTCACGTATATTGAGTAGGGCACAGCAGGCCTTGGCAATCATGGGATGTTGCGTTATTGAGTTAAGTTTATTCATAGGTAGATAGATAGATATAAAGTCATAATGTGTAGCTTTTTTAAAGGATACTGTAATATTATCCAAAATAATTCCTTTACAATAATTGTAGGAATTCCCCTATTTTGAAATGGGATGTACCGCTTTAATTATATCTAATATTAAAAACACTTCTTCGCTTTTCTAAATTAAAAAATGGTTTCATTATTTATTGTGAAGTTATTTACCATCGGTTAATTTTTTTCCGTAGCTGTTTTTGATGATGCTGCAGGTCTTGCAGATGGAGTTGCAAGTGGACTTACAGGTGGAATCTTGTAAAGAAAAGAAAACTTCTTGTTGGCTTTTTTTTAAATATGTCAAAAAATTTTAACTTATCACAATAATCAATGTATATTGTGAAATAAAACAATTATCTGCATTGTTCTACTTGCCATTTTATAAATATTTATTTGAAACAGTTTGGAAAAAATATTTATGTATCTAAAATTGTTTCAGAATGTAAAAAAGTTCAGATTTGTTATGAAAAGACGTACAAAAGCATATTTACATATGTTTGTGCACAATCATATATCATAAACTAAATTCAAAGAAATCAAGGAGATCTATACAATAATTTGAATTATAAAAATATCACGCAAGCCAAAAAATATAGTAAGTCGCAATGTGTACTTAACTTAAACACTTCATTTTACGGACTTAAATTGTGATATTAAATATAAGTTTAAGCCTTTCACATTTGCCCATACCTTTGGTTTGAAAGGAAGACAAAATATTGTAAGAATTATTTTCTGGAAAAATTTGTTAGATTATAGGAACATAATAGTTAATTATTAATACTTAATATTAGCTCAGTATTATTCTGAATAGGAAATACCATTTAAAGATAGTAATTCACATACCACACACACAAAACCAAAAAACGAAACAAAAAGTCTAAAAACACATAATATTCTTTTAATGTATCTAAATTTGCGCTACAAGGGATTAAAAAAAACCTGCTGTAATCAAAACATATTAGCAAACAAAAAAAATTTTGAAATACTTAAAATTAAATTACAATTGCAATAGAAAAAACATTACAACGTTAAAATTAATATAAGTAGTTGATTGAAAAAGAAGAAGGTCCAGATTTACTTCATTAAAATCCAAAAAAATTTCCCAAAAAATAGGAATTTAAGATTCCAATTTGCAAAGGTATACGGGTATAATAAATAAAAACAAGCATAAAAACTATCTTTTAAAAAAATCACAATTAATGTATATTAGAAAGGTTTATATAAGGAAAATTATATATAAAAGGATAGTCATGGAGATGTATAACAGCAGTGTGAACTTACTAAACATTCAAGGTCCAAATAAAAGCGAATTAGAACGTAGTTGTCATTTTTAGTTATTTATCAATTATTATCTTATTCAGTAACTATTTTTTAACTCATTGATATATTACTTGAGCATCAGTACTTGCCAGAACGGTTAAATTGTTTTTTGGATGTCAAAATTGCAAACATTTCTGGCTTCAGATGTGATATTAATAACATCAACAGTGACCTGAGATTACCATCAGATAAGTAGTCAAATTGTTCAACCTGTATTTCATTCTGTAAACATGTTGTTCATGCAAGTGTATTGAAAAGTTACCTTGATGGAAAAACTTTCACATGATTATAGTGTTAGTTGGGTAAAAACTGGTAAAAACCCCCAGTAATTTGATGTTTTCCCTTAGGAGGTGATTTGCTTTTAAACCAGTGCTCTCCAACTGCAGTTCATCTGGGGAACTAGCCACATCTGCTTCAAGTGTGATTTGAAAGTCTCCTTTCTGCAAAAATCAAAATAAGAAATAAGGAAAACGCTACTCAAACTGAAGTTGTAACTAATTGATGATATTTTATTGAAAAGACGTGAAGAACTCAGCTTTTGCCTTAGGCATGAAAACCTTAACCTGCTAAAAGTACATACAGATGCTGGCCTGATATCCAGTAAACTAGGCTAGTGTTTCTCAAACTGTGCGGAGCACCCCTTAGGGGCGTAATAACTCTACCAGGGGGATGCGAGAATATTGAAAAATGGAAAACAAAAGATTATTTAAAGAAACTATTCACTTACTGAAAGTAAACAAACAAATACATACTGACATAGTAAACAAAAATTAAAATACTCATTTACACTATATGATAATTGTAAATGTATCAATACTGCACAATATTTTTTTACAATTAATTTAACAACATTAAGTTAGGGACAAGTTTAATAATTATTAGTGACCCCATAGATTTGTCACATATAAAATTATATGCCAACATTGACACTTATCTCGATAATTTGTACGGATTATAATTAATCCCTTAAATGCCGATTAAAAATTACATAATTCGTTCCCCAATGCCACCGTTTAGCACATAGTTAAGCGTATGTGGTGTATTGAGGGGGGTTGAAAAGGATAAATAATCAAAAATCCTCGGAAATAAGGAAATCCTTCGTAAACACTGGTCATTTTATTGCTTTCCAAAGCTTCGGAATAATTTTATTGATAGCAGTTCACAGAAAAGATAGCACTTTGGAAAGACGTATATATACGTCTAGGGCAAGTGAAACACTGGCTGAGGAAGGCGTTTATATACGTGGGGGGTACTTAAGGGGTTAAAGTCGTATTGTAGGTTTAGCGTCAAACTATAGCATTATTGTGTTTAATACATCGTTATTGTATGGAGGGGCACGATGCAAATTATGATTGAATATTGGGTCACCAACATTGAATGTTTGAGAAGCACTGAACTAGGCCAAAACGAGTTAAAATTTGAATTCCTTTAAGTTGGTCTATAGTCCTTGTAGTTTCAGTCACAGAAAAGTTGAAAGACTTGTCATGTTTGCCGCAAAGGTCTATTCCACAGCAACTCTTTATCAGACTTTAAATGGCTATGGCATGCTTTTTACTTCAAAAAAGTCACATATTCCATCTTTTCAAATATTCAATTTAGAGCATATTCACAGCTTATTCCCATTTTCTGCTGCGTAATATAGTGAATTTTTTGATTCTATGTCTGCATTTTTCAACGTATATCAGAACTGTTATTCTTTTCAATTATATCATTTCTATGCATAACCAAATTTTCTTAAATCTGTCTGGTATCTCCAGAAAAAAATCGACCAAATCTGAAAATTCTCTTAAATGAAAATCAGCATATATACATGCATGTACATGTATATGAGCAATTTTATATTTATTACGTAAACGTAAAGCTAAGCTGTAAAAAAGAAAGATAAAAGCAACTTAAAAAATCTCATGTCATTAAACAGTTCTTGGAAAATCTTATCGACGAACAAAACCTAAAGCGGACTTAAAATTCATAGTTATTCTCTCGAATGAGTTTTATTCTGTCATGTCATGTTTTCTTTGAGTATGCCTAGGAAGTTGTTTTTTTTCTGTGTAAGGTTTTCGAGGACTTTCAAATATAGACATATTGAGAGATGCTTAAAAAATATTAAACTATATCACATGCACATTTTGTTATAGATATTTGTGGAATATCGGTAAAAAGTTTCTTCCTCCCCTTTAAATTGAGTTCAAAAATAGGAAAACAAAAATATCTCTTTTCTTCTTTGTAGAGCTTCAAATAAAAGGCTTCAAATTGAGTCAGATTTGAAAAATTATGTTTAATTAGCTTAAAACTTGAATTAATGTATCTTAAATTAAAACATTAGTATATTTTCGATTACATGAATTGCTTTTCTCTTTCAGTTATGGCGGGTGAGCACCGTAAGTATTCAATAAATATGTATAATTAATAACATTACAATAATTTTCCACAAAATTTTTTGTAAAAACTATGTTTTTATGCAATTTTTTTACAAATTTACCGTTTTTTTTTTGCTGCTTTTGAGATTACACAGATATTTAACGATAATAACCATTTGACTAACATTATGTTTTTTACAGAAATGAATCTTTTTTTCAAATATTATCTTAATTATGTATTTAAATTAAATATCATCACATGATATGCATTATACGTAAAAAAAAAAAAAAATCCCAGTTCGAAGTAACAGTATTGAAGCTACAAAGATAAGCAAAATTTCATTTATAAGATTTAATAAAATTGGTTTAATTTCAGCTTTACATAAAATGAAAATACGAAATAGGGTTAAAATAAATCAATTCTAAGCCGAATCCATTGTAAAGTTTGAAAACAAACAATGATTAATTTTTGATTCCATCAGCTAAAAATTGTCAGTTTATATTTTTGATAATTTTAGAGTACTTTTAGCTCTGTTGAAATGTCTGAAAAAGAGGTTATTGAATAGAAAATATTAAATCTAATAAACAATGGTCAAATTAAGTATTCAACATGCGGAGATTTCAGCATACATGAATTAATAAATAAACACGGTATAAAAAAACAAAAGAATTTTTTATTGATTTTAAACCAAAAAACATTAAGAATTAAATGCGGCATCTTTTACAATACATTTAAATGTAATAAATGAAAAAAATTCACCATAATTTCTTTCAAAGGCAGTTTATCAAAGGAAAAAAAAAAACATTCGACAAGGCATGAAAATAAATTAAATATTAAACTAATATCTAGGTGCTCTTCCTCTCCGACGGATGACTTCTCTCAAACGCTGTGGCATCGATTTAACCAAATTTTATGTCATCTTTTGGTCAAATTTCGCACATTCCTCTCTGAGGATCTCCTCCATTTGACGTTTGTTAGAAAGAAAAAAAGTGTGTTTGCTTATGACCACACGATAGAAGTGATAATTGCAAATTTTGTAATGTAATTTCAGAGGCATTAGCTCGGTGAATAAAAAACAAGAGGTTATTAGTATTGTTCTATAAAATGATTTATTCATATGTCTGTACTCATGAAGTAATATTATTGTGCGAAATATACAATCATATTTGTGAATTAATTGTATTCCAAGAAGGAAACAATAGGTCTATGGTAACTGAAATATGTTATAAATTCTTTAGATAGAAAGTTTTATTTAAATACAGTTGAACAAGTTTTTGTACGGTAGATAGGGACCGCATAAAAAAACGCATAAAAAATATTCAAAAATTTCAGAAATTCTTATATGTAACAAACTAATTCGTGGAAATACTACAGAAATTTTTTTATGCGGTGGATAGGGACCGCATAAAAAAGGTCGCCTTTATAAAATATATGCCAATAATTTACGAAGTTTATGTAAGAGTACTTCCATAACAAAATAAATAATTAAATATTACACATGGAAACATTTTAAAAATATATAGTTTCTCATTGTATACACGGATAAGTTTTCAAAATGCACATTCATAATTCATTGCTACTCCTCGTAAATCAAAGCCCTGTGATGAATAAGTTCAAAGAGTCATTTTGTCACTTACGAAAATTTCAATTCATTTATTTTTTGGCAACATAAAGTAAGAGATAAATTTTTGTGACGAAGGTCAGGTGGTCAGTTGCTTGGAAATGTCTGGGGGTGCCAGCTCAGGTGTCGTCCCGTCCCTTGACCGGGGTTTAAAAAATTACGTGGTCTGTCCCCAAAAAAACGCCCTCACCGGCTATATGTATTGTGCAATCTTTGCATTTCTAATCTTTTTGCATATCTCCCCCCGACATTACCTTCTCCCAAATTT
The DNA here is from genome assembly GCA_019973955.1 of Trichonephila inaurata madagascariensis. Classification (NCBI taxonomy): domain Eukaryota; kingdom Metazoa; phylum Arthropoda; class Arachnida; order Araneae; family Nephilidae; genus Trichonephila; species Trichonephila inaurata. The sequence goes on from BMAV01004796.1 coordinate 7,689, forward strand.
TCGTTACGATCCCGCAATTATTTCTTGGTAAACTAATTTTTTTGTCCATGATTGTATTTAATGATGTTGATAGAGATTAATATCTTTTTTTGCGATGGGGTTGACCCCAAGAAAACGTTTCAAAAAAGGGTGAATAAAAATTTAAAGAAACTTTTTAAAAAAAAAGATATATCTGAAAAAGAAAAATAAATTACTTTTTATATTTTTTATATAAAAAAATAAGAAAAAGTAATTTTTTATTTATCCTTAAAGAAAAAAATTAAACCCCTTTTATTTCCTTTTTTATTTCTATGTCAGTATACACCCCAATTAATTGTATATATAACTATAAAAATACTTTTTAAATTTTTATATTCACTTTTCGCCCAACTTTATTAATATACCGGACCAATAATATTCATCTAAAGTGCTCTTTTTAAAGTAACTTAACAGGATTAGAAAAAAAGCATGTTTACGAAAAAAATGAGAAGATAAAAATTACAAAAAGTACCAGCTACTTTTTTCAGTAATTTTATGGTAAAAGGGAAAAAAGCTTTTGGAATGTACAGAATCATCTTCCATTTCTACACGAACAACTAAATTACAATAAAAAATAAATAAATTTTGCGAGTATTATTATAATTTCGGATTATGTTTTTGTTTTTAAAATACATTTAATATGGATCATCCATCGTAGCAATTTAATATATAATATTCAAACAAAAAAACATTCATTTTTAAATTTTTAAAATTTTGTGTAACAGTATTGTAAAAAATTAACTGGGGTTTATAATGGGAATTTAGGTATAATTTTTTCTTTTTGTGTTCAAAAAATTCCCAGGTATCTGTTTTTTATTTATCTACTTTTATAAAAAAATACACTGGTTTTCAAAACTTAAGCAACAATGTAAAAAATTTTGGATAGCCGAAATTGCAGAAAAAAGGGGGGTCTGGAGATCCCGTAGAGGGAAAACGTAAGTCAGTAGAAACGTCATGCGGGATGCAAAATCAGGGGGAAAAAAACTCCCGAAACGATGTGAGCGTACGCAAAAAAAGCGTGATGTCGGCGCGCCTTTTCTCCCCAGTAGAATTAAATGAAGGACGGGGGGTTACCATATTCTCTGCAAGTGCCAGTGAGGGCAGTTCGTGAAATATGGCAAAAAATCATCTGGATGACTTCACGTGGAAAATGATCGGAAAGCGGGGAGGGGCGTTCACCATGTAGCTGCAGGTTGGAATCAACAAAAGTGCGTTTCGCCCCGGGGAAAGCGTTCCAAACCACAGGTACAGCTGTTAGAAGGTTGGTGGGGGGCCGCCGGGGACGACAACTGCGGTGATGGCCGATATATCATCCTGCGGCAAAAAACACCCCATTGCCCCAGAAACTCTGTACAGCAACAGGTCGACAATGTAGCGGTTTACTTGGCTGGGGCCTTCACAAAGGGGCCTGTTCACCCGCCTTTCCCCGGCTGCCTCCCGTTAAAGGGGAACCGAAGCCCCTTTAAAAAAATGGGACAGGGGCAAAAAAACTGGAAAACGATCAAGGAGTCGTGTTCTCTTTACGGATGAGAGTCGGTTCGACCAAAAGCGATTCTAAACGCTTTTTGATTTGGAGAAAATCGAGACGGGGTTTTTACCCCAAAACATAAAGGAAAACATCGTTACGGTGGTCCTGGGTTCTTGTCTGGGTTGGCATTATGCTGAACGCGGAACTAGCTTCCATTTTCGAAAAAGGGGTCTGTAACCGGGGATGCTATTGTAGGGACTTCTTCCCCCCTCTGGGAAACTTTTCAAAAGGGGCCATTGGCCCGGGCTTCATCTTTATGGATGACAATGCCCGCCCATCGCTCTCTTGCTGTTGAGGGCTTATGGAAAATGATGATATTACTCGAAAGGATTGGGCGTGCTCCCAATTTAAATCCCATGAACATGTGTGGGGTGCGGGAGCTATTGCCACACGCTCCATCATCGGAGTACAACCAACAACCAAACAGTGTTGATTGAGGAATGGGCACTCTACCCCAAAATGTTGCACCAGCTGGTTCTGGTATGCGGAGCGGTAAGTATTGTAGAAGGGGGGGCATATACCATATTAGGAACATCTCTTTTTTTCTTCCTGTTATGACAATCATGAGTCACGATACTATGCGTTCAATAAAACTTTTTTTTTTGATTCCATACCTTGCGTTGTATTCCTTTTAGCGCCCTCTTTCGTCATCCTTTTCGTACATAATACTCTCCCCCATTTCAAATTTTATGTCTCTCAGATGATTTTTTTGTGGTTTGGCAATAAACCCACCTGTTGCTTAAGTTTTTCACACCAGTGTATATATAAAGTAGGTGTTAATGTTTTTTACATCCATAGAGTGAAATTGTTTTAATTGATGTTATATATGTTGTTCAAAGTAAATAAAGAAATGTATTATGATTCTCTGGTTAAAAAAATATGTAAATCTAAATGACCATATTTCCTTATTTGTTTCTTAAAGAAAACTCTCTCTCTCTCTCTCTCTGTATATATATATATATATATATATATATATATATATATATGTGTGTGTTAAAATATTGTAAAATGTTTTTTTTTTCGCATTTCTATGGTAGAATTTAATTGAAAAAGTGTTTAATATAATATTTTCCGATTTTCAATAATATTCATAATTAAAATGTTTAAGAAAATCGTTCAAAACTTACAGCTGTGCACAATACATCAAAAAAAGGGGGAATTGATTCACGATTTAATTATCGAACTATTTTATTGAAAAGTCATTTTTTTGCCTTCATATTTTGCTTTTTATACAGAAATATGAGTATTGAGCTATTTAAAATGTTCAATTATTACTTTACAATAAATATACAACCAAAAAACATTCGGGGCTTCTTATTTAAATTTTTTGTCATATTTTAACGGTTTCATTTACTGATTAATTCATTTGTAATTTATTTTGCATGGATTATTCTGTTTGGCCATATAACGACTACTGAAAATTAACTGTGGCATGTTTAAAAATGTCCATGGATATTGTAGAAAAATTTATTTAGAAATAAAATCATTTATTTCCATCGAAATGAATCCCCCCTGTTTGCGAAAAATTTTTTCTTTTTCTTTTTTGTAATAAAACTCGTACAATACTTATTAAAATTATTTTTTAAAGTAGAATATTTTTCTTTAAAAAATTATGAAACAGAAAGGGTTGGTGTATTAAAAAAATTAATATAATAGTGGATGTAATCTTATTGAGAAAATACTTATATTTTTGTCAATAAAAAAGTTTGAATCTAAAATGAGAACTACGAATGAATGAAAAATGAATATCATAAGAATAATAAATACTTTTCTCTTTTCTCTACGAGGGATAAACTTAATATTTTAAATTATAATAAACAAAATTAAAATGAGGATTTATAACATAGACGTATTTAAAATCGCTTACTACGAATGTTTTGTTATACAAATATTGCTTCCACTGAATATATGAAGTAAAAAATTAATATTAAATGAATTTAGAAAATAAAAATTAATTAAGGTTGTATTGGTCAGGCTATTTGTGGAATAGAAAATCCAATATAATAGATATTATATCAGAAAAATTCCATACATATTTGGACTACTAAACGCATGTTAGAGAGAGAGAAAATTTTTATTTTCAAATTTGTGACTAATAAACTCTTTAATTTGAAATACATAGCGTATGAGTAATATTAATGATAAAAGAGTAGAAGAGACAAAGAAGAGTGTAGAAGAATTTGTAATAAAATCTACATACAGATGAGATTTTTAAATTTTTTACCTTATGTGAAACAAGAGTAATGGGAAAATTTAAGTTAGAAACAATAGTAGTTTTGAAATTTTCCATAAATATTTTGAATCGTTTCCTCGAAACTAATAGATACATTTTCTGTAGAATTCATAAAAAATCTACAGAATGTTTATTTTTTTGAAGCTAATGAGTGGATAGAAAAAATAAAAAGTAAAACAAATCACCATTCTAGTGAACTAGCTGTCGTACAACAGATATAAAGGTCATATTAAACTCATTAACTATTTGGATACATTTAAAAAATTAAAACTCATAATGGTTTAAATATTAAAAGATCAACTTGGATGGATAAAACAAATTTGAAAAATAGATTATGGATAAAAAAGTTGTGCAATCCTGTAGTTAAAATAAATAAAGCTATTTTCTTAGAATAATAAAAAAAATACAAAATGAGCTTAAATATTATTCATGTTGTATATTTAAACTGTTTCCAACTAAAAAAAATGTGTTACATGTTTATTATTTAGTAGTCGCGATGAAAGGTAAAACTTAGAGATAAAGCTGAACTTGGCCCGTATACTCTTTCTTGCAATCTATTTTCTGATGGATTCGTAAATTTTCAAAGGAAACTAAATTAGAAACATAAGATTTTTTTCTTTCCTTACTAGAATAAAAATTCCTTTATTATACATGAAGAAGTTTGTGAGCTAACGAATAATGACATCACTATAAAAATGGTTATTATAGACCTAATGGATTATTACTAACAAAAAGTAGTTTACTTCTTTAACTGTATAAATAAAGAACTCCTTAAAGCATTATTAAAAGATTTCAAAAAATAAGTTTCCAATTTTTATGATACAAAAAAGTCGTTCTTTACAAAAAGAATTTACAGATATAAGGTTATATATACTGTTACACCAAAGTAAATATTTTATTTATTTGTTCAGGCTCAAATACGACCAAGAGGACTATAAAAAAGGTACTTTTTATGAAGTATGGTAAAAATCAGAGTATATATCTTTTTTTCAAAGAAGCAGTGAATTTTTCAATAAATTTATTTCCTTATTTTTATTTATTTATTGTGTGTGTTACGTTTGATTATAAGCATTAATTTTTTTCTAAAGATTAATAGTTTTTTTTATGTGTTAAAAAATATTATATGAAGAGTTTTTTTTTTTTGCTATATAAAGACTTCGATCGTTAGCATCTGCACACTTGGAGGATATTGATCATCAATAATACTTTTACAATGAAAGGAATATTTTTTTCTCGTTCTATTAGTAGCTGTTTTTGCCATGGGTAAGTCCCTATTTACTCACTTCTTTAGTTTTTTTTCTCAATACTGAAAGTATATTAATATATATGTATTAATAATATTATATATCTTTAATGCGTTAAATATATATAATATTAAAAACACTTCTTCACTTTTCTAAATTAAAAATTGTTTCAAATATTTATTGTGAATTGCCTTACCATCTCTTAATTCTTTTCCATAGATGTTTCTGAGGATGATGCAAGTCTTGTAAATGGAGTTGCCAGTGGACTTACATTTGGAATCTTGTAAAGAAAAGAAAATTTATTGATGGAAAGATTTCCGCATTTTGTTCTTAGATGTGTCAAAATTTTTAACTTAACATAATAATCAATGTAGATTGTGAAATAAAATAATTATCTGCATATGTCCTAGTTGCCATTTTATAAAATTTTCCTTTGAAACAATTTGGAAAGTACATTTATGTATATAAAATTGTTTCAGAAAGTACAAAAAAAAGTTCAGATTTGTTGTGAAAAGACGTACAAAAGTATATATACATATTATTGTGCACAATCATGTATCATAAACTAAATTCAAAGAAATCTAAGAGATATATACAATAATTTGAATTATAAAAATACAATGCAAGCCAATAGTATACAAAGCGTCAATGACAAACAGTTAAACTTAGGAACTAAGACTGTAAAATTAAAAATAAGTTTATGCCTTTCACATTTGCCTTTACCGTTGGTTTGAAAGGAAGACAAAATATTGTAAGAACCATTTCCTTGAAATATTTGTTAAATTATAATAACATATTAATTAATTATTAATACTTAAAATCATCTTATTATTAATTTTTTCTGAATTATAAATACCATTTAAAAATAGTAATATACATACTAAAAATACCAATACCAAGATCCCCAAAAAAAATGTGGAAAGCCACAGAAGACAATTGAAATTTCTTTGGTGAGGTTGGCCGTCAATTCAGGAACAGAACTAGTTATATTTTAAACTGCTGGAGAATTTACTTTAATCAAACAAGATTCGAACATCCTGTATTGTATGAAAGTAATATTTTTATTTAGTTTTTTGCATCATCATTTTCCAAGAAAGACACAATAGGTGTGTGGTAACTGAAGAAGGATATAAAAATACTCGATTGTAGTCACTAAAAAAAACGCGAGAAAACTGCATCAATCGTGGTTCCGTATCTTGTTGTTCCTTCTCTAAAATCAGTATTCATTGTCAAATTCAGTGTCTGTTTCAAGAATTCAATGAGTGGATTGGTTCTTTTGAAACAAACTTAACATTAACGTCTCCAATTATGATAATAGGCTTTTAATCATCATCCTATCCTTTCATTGCAGCAGACTCTGTTGTGTACAGCACTAAAACTTCTAAAACTTTATAGATTAAAACGTTAGCAGCTGGAACAGGACTTGCCGGTGATATATAGACTTTCGACTAGATTTGCTGCTGGTTTTTCTGTACTTTTTTTTTTTTTTTTTTTTTTTTTTTTTTTCACGAACCTCATTTCCACTTTTTGCATTTGTGCTATGCATTTTGACTAGAGTTTATTATATAATTCAACGAAAATGAAAATTAATAATATAAACGTAATGCATCAATCACAGAAGTCACTGTGTTTGTTTATAAAACGCTATCCATATAATTCTGGCGCGAACGTTAGTGACACATACACAATGCTCCAGACACTCCCGCAAAGAAGAACCATATATTTTGGATACGTTTATTCGTTGAAAATAGCACGTTTATTATATAAGACTACGAAAATACGCCACACAAATTCGCTACGAGTAGCAAGGGCACCCACTTAAACTCTCCAATACCTAAGCGCCTTTCGTCCAAAGCAGCAAGAGGCCCCACTCTCTACCTCTCATGCCAAAATAGTCATTTAGTGTATCCCCTTGGCTATCGTTCAACTTTTTACGGATATGACGCAAGTCACGTGGTTCCCCTGCTCTCTTACTTCCGTTCGCTTTTCCCCCCTAACGCAAAACTGGGCAAACTATCTATTTACTCTCGCGCCTAAACAAGTTTCACTTTAAAAATTGTGTGTTAAAACATATAATATATTTTTAAAGTATCCAAATCTGCACAACATGGGATTAAATAAACACATCATGCCGTAATCAACACAGAATAGTGAACAAGGGGAAAAAATGTTGAAATATTTTAAAGTAAATTATAATTGTAATAGATAAAACATTAAAACTGTACAGTTTTTTTAGTATTTGTTTAAATGAAAAGATACAGATTTATGTCATTAAGAGCCTAATCAAAAATAAAATTTGCCAACAGAAATAGGAAATTTAAGATTCGAACTTGCAAAAGCATACGGGTAGAATATATAAATAAAAACAACATAAAAACTATCTTTTGAAAAATCATTATTAATGTATATTAGAAATGTTTGTATAAAGTAATTAAAAGGATAGTCATATGATCTATTACAAGGATCTTCAAAATTCTCAGCTCGCCGTCCGCATTAGCTTTTTCACAGCAGTGTGTGCTGACTAAACGTTTGAGGTCCAAATAAAAACTAATTAGAACGTAGTTGTTACTTTTAATTATTTATTTACTATTATTTTAGTCAATTATTTTTTAACCCTTTGATATATTATATTTGAGCATCAGTACCAGTCAGAATGATTAAATTATTTTCTGGATGTCAAAATTGCAAACACTTCTGGCTTCAGATGTAATATTAATAACGTCAACAGTGACTTGAGATTATCATCAGATAAGTACTCAAATTATTCAGCCTGTATTTCATTCTTAAAAAATTTTGTTCATGCCAGTGTGTTGAAAAGTTACCTTGATGGAAAAACTTTCACATGAAGAAAGTGTTAGTTCGGTAAAAATTGGTAAAAGCTCTCTAGTACTTTGATGTTTTCCCTAAGTGGTTTGCTTTCCACAACTGCAGTTGATCTTTGAAACTAGCTAAGTGGGAATTGAAACAGTCTCCGTTGTGCCTCTCCTTAAACTGAAGTTGAAACTAATTCATGATCTCTTATTCAAAAGACGCGGGAACTTAGCTGTTGCTTTAGCCCTGAAATTTTTATCTGCTAAAAGTTCTTGAAGATGTTGGCCTGATGGTTTTTAAACTTGAACAAGACAGGTTAAAATTTGAAGTCCACTAATTGGGTGAACAGATCAAAAACTAGATTTTTCTCTCCTAGTAGTTTCATGCGCATAAAATTTAAATGACAAGTCATGTGTGCAACAAAGAGCAATTCCATATCAACTCTTCATCAGACCATAAATGACTATTACTTGCTTTTATTTTCAAGAAAGAAAGTCATATATTCAAATTTTAGTTCAAATACTCAATTTAGATTATATTCCCGACTTCGCAACTTATTCTGCTGTGAAATTTGGGGAATTTTGAAATTATGTGTCCGCCTTTTTCCGCTTGTTTCAGAAGTATCAGTAGTTGAGTCGATGTGATTTTTATATTTACCATTCTCACCACAGGATTCAGTACACTGATAATGCTCTCACATTTAGCTTATAAAGCTTGCTGGTGAATAATATATTGTAAGAACATTGGTTGAGAAGTATTTTTCTCATTATACATCTGCTTCACTTGTATAACTATGCGTTTCTTTATGTCACTTTTGTTCTTTCCTCAATGAACAGTCAAGCAATTCAAGTTACAATCAGCAAACATTTTCTCTTTCTTTTTCCAATTCATTGAATATATCCTCTTCGGTAACATTGTCATACATGCTATGTAGATAAGCCAGGTTTTGCGTTATGTTCAAGTCTTTATCCACGCCTCTAATGAAAAGCAGTTGAGATATGGAATAGCTGTCGATAAATTCATTCATTCCAATTGAAAAAGAGTGAAACTTAGTTGCATTTCCTCTACTTATTTCCTCTACTACTATTGTGTTTCACACATTTCTGGAACACGGCTGGTATTGAACACATCACCCCTTTTTAATGTTTCCTCTATAAAATATTCCAAGAACTCTGATTAAACTAACAATCTCTCAAAATGTAATATATATTGGTAAGTACTCAAGCAAAAGAAAAATCTCTAAATAAATGGTGTGCAACACTTTTCGGAATTAGACGCTGACTAACTGCAACACCTCCTCATCTCAGTAGTCAACCACAATTAGCAAACTGTTATAAGAAAATCAAGTCTTGGACATAAGCAGCAAACCTTTCAAATCTTCACCGCTAGATGGAGTTATATTGACTATGAACACAAGTAGAAAATGTAACAATCGAATAATCCTATGTAATGTAGTGATCGGTTGTTAAATATAACGTTCTATTGTGTGCCTTTAAATAAATTAAGTAAAAGTGTAACGTTCACTCAAGCTATGGTTGATCTTGAGAGAATATTCGTAAATTTCCATAATTTTTCTCGTATATAAAATGTCTCAATGGGTCGGTTTTAAGAAACTTAAAATCCGTGTTTTGACTCATCTGGCCCCCGTGCTGCATTTTGGAGAGCCATCCAAATAAGATAAAATATTACATGTTAAAAATTTAAAAATAATAGAAACCTTAGCATTATTGGTTGTTTTGACTAAATAATTACCAATCACAAGCACAAACTTTCGTTGAATTGCCATTTTATTTCCACTCAAATGATAATTTTCTAATTTATGCTAATTGTGTATATTTTTAGCATGACAAAATATGTTTTCATCAGATCTACAATAGAAGCTTTAAAAAGATTCAGTTGTTATAATATGTGAGTAAATCTCTTAAAAAAGGAATGAAAAAGAATATAAATGAAGATGATCGTCTCTCAAATTTAAATTGATTTTCAAATAAGAAAATTCGATATCTTTATTATGGTTAGAAACAGCAAATATTGCACTATTTTGAACCTTAAGGTATCTGACTACGTTTGGAAAAGTGTTTTAAAAATGCACATAAATGGATAATTTTCCTGATATTTAGTGTTACTTAGATTGGAATATATGTATAAAGTTGTTTTAAGGCTATCAAGACAAAAATAAATTATTTAAGCGGTCTGCACTTAAAGTCTTGCTATTCTGGAGATGCTTCAAAATGCCCCAGCACATATTTTTTGATTTCAGGAGGGTTCTCAAAATCGTTGAGCCTATTTTTAAGAATCGGCTCGGCCACTTTTGAGAATCTTTAGCGAAGAGCAGAAAAACATCTCTGGAAATGCCGAATTTTCGAAACAGACCCCTTGAGTAATCACAATATTTTGTCAAAAAAATTAATGAGAATAACCTTTTTTAAAATGTTTTCCTTTTATACAAAATGCTTTTATAATAATAATATTTTGTTCATATAAAGTCAAGACTTCTCCAGAAATTCTGAACTAGGATTTTTGAAAAAATCTCATTATTTTCACAGTTACCAACAATTAAAATTATTATCGGCGTTTTTTTCTTAAAATTTCTCTCCTCTGTTGTAGTAAAATATGGATAAATCCACATCTAAGTTATACAACGGCAAGGCCACTGTAGCACCTTCTCTAGGGGCCCCTGTGTCTTCTCGAACCCTGCGAAGGTGCATGGCTGAAGGACATTTGGGATCGCGGCACCCATTACGTTTGCTGCTTTTGACACCCACCCCTCGACGTCTCCGTTTTCAGTGGTGCCGCGCACGAGGAAACTAGACTGCAGAGGAATGGAACCCGGTCGTCTTTAGTGATGAATCCAGTTTCAATCTCAGCAATAATGACAATCTTGATCTTGTGTGGAGACCTCATGGTGAACGCCTCAATCCTACCTTTGCTTTACAGCGACATATCGCTCCCACAGCTGGTGTGATTGTATGGATGCCATTGCCTACAATACACGGTCTCCCCTAGTATTGATTCGTGACATCATGAAAGCCCAGCGGTATGTCCATGTCATCCTGCAACCACATGTATTTCCAGTCATGCAACGGTCTCAGGAGCCATTTTTCAACAAGACAATACTTGGCCTCACACGGCAAGGGTGTCACAAGATTGTCTCCGCACTGTTTCTACCTTTCCTTGGCGTGCCCGATCCACAGATTGTCTCCTATCGAGCATATCTGGGACGGCGAGTTTGACATCCCACGAGTTTGAACGAACTAGCGATAAGGTTACGGCAAATATGGAACGAAATATTTCAAGAAACAGAACTTGTATGCCTCAATGCTCGTATCGCACCGTGCATTCGCTCTATAGGGGGTTTCAACAGGGTATTAAATCCTCCGCTCTTTTGCCTTTTTCTTTGAAACAAATGATTCTTTTACTTTGATTTTCTAGTCATTTACTTACATCATAGTTATTACGTATGTAAAATTTCTATTCGTTTTGACGACTCCTTCTTGGTGCGCTAATTTTTTTGTCCATGAGTGTAGTTATTAATTAAAAAATTTGGACCAATGAAGGAAGTCTACTAAATTCTTATTACAATTTCTGTTCTCTTTCAAACCACTGGAGAAATCTGATTAATTTTGCCATGTGTAAAAGTTTTTAAGAATATGCCACATTTAAAAATTAGATGGTTTGCTGCGTTTCGCTTATTTCAATCTAATGTCTAGCTTTTATTCAGAGAACATTTATTAATCTTTATATTGTTATATTCAAAATAATTATATAATAAAGAAGACAACATATTTATGTAAACTGGTGTTTAAAATTAAGAAAATATGCATATTTTGTCATATTTTGTGAAAATATTTGAATGAAATGAAAACTTACTGCTTTGAAACAAAGATGCGTGTCGTGTTTAGAATAATTAAGCGTATATGTGTGTGGTGTTAGAGCTAGTTGAGTAACAGGTTTTATAAGCGCAAGTATCAAAATCCACATTTCATTCTCGATCAAACATTCTCGGTGTATTTTGTAACCCTTAGTTAAATTAAAAATCCAAAAGTAAAAAAGTTATCACCAATGTTTAGAAGACATAGTGAGGGGTCAATTTTTATGTAAAGTAGCAGAAGGCCTCTACTCAAATCCAGATTTGTAGAGAACTCAATTTAACGCCCATTGTCTTGTAAAACTTATTGAAACAGCTCTCAAGGTACCGAACCCGTCGAAAGGAAGTGAGATTATTTCCAAATGACTTTTTATGATATAGGGCTGTTTAAAAGAATTATTGTTTCCTTCCAGCTCAATTCTGTTAACAGCAGAACCAATTTCAAATAGAGCAATGATCATACAAATTAGAGTATTGCTCAAAAGGCTACTTTTTTCTTCACTGGTGACTCTTTCTTCAGCCTTACACGTGAATCTATCCTACTTTCACATGGAAAAAAAATCAAGGACTATCTTGTTTCCAATATCCAAGAAATAGACCATTATTGCGTAGGAGGCTTATTGATCTGGACAAGCATTACCTCCATGTCTTTGAAAGAGACATTAGGACTGCTTTGAGGTATAGGAGTGAGGTCTTGAAACCATAAGTTCGCTTTTTCATGGTTTTATTTTAATGGAAAACAACCAGAGTTCACACAGAGCTCATAAATTCTGGATAATAAATAATATCTTTATAAATAATTTCTGGAAAGTGATGATATTGGACAGATAAATTGGCTAGACAGATTTTCAAGCATCATCCCTATAGAGTAGGGGTTCTTAATCCCGTGCCCACGGGCGCTAATGTGACCGGGAAGCAACTTTTGTGCGTCTGTGACTAGCCGCTATATAGTATATCAATATCAATCATGGCCAAACTGTGAACAAATACACTGCTGGCCACCGTAAATGCAACACCAAGAAAGACAACAGATAGCACAACAAAATTTATTTTGTAGATAACATGTTGAGCAAGTATCAAATGATTAAATTTATAGACTTCTGTGAAGTGAGGTTCCTGCCAGAATTAGTAGCCAGAATAGCCACCATTGTTGGAGATCACCGCTGCCCACGCCTCGGCATTGATTCAAAGGCTTTGAATGTGTTCTTGGGTACAACCGACCAAGCAACCCCCCGTTCCAAAGTTGATATGGTGTGGCGCAAATTGGTGTAATTTGGGTCCGTTGAGCAACCATGGATCCATGTTTTCTATGGGGGGGAAAAAACAGGAAGTGACCGGGCCCGGAAGCAATTCAATCTGGTGCTTGATGGGAAACCCTTTTGGGCAATGCTGCCACTTGTGGTCATGCCTTATCCTGTTAAAAAAGGGTGTGGTCAAGCCCGAACTAAAGGGAAGGACAACTGGATCAACACCTCCGAAATAGCGCTGGCTTTTTAAATACCGGCAATGCTCTAGAAAATGCGATAGTGAAAAATACCGCCCAAACCATAATATCTGGTGCAGGATCAATGCGCGGTGCATAACCAACTGTTCAGCATCCCTCTCCACGGTGTCTCAGACTCGAATCCCAACATCGTGGTGTTGCAGACTGATGCGTGACTCGTCAGTAAAGCAACCAAATTCCCCTTTTTCCCCCCACATCCTTCTTTCATCGCCCCTTGGTGGCGGGGACGTCTGTGATTCTGCGTCAAGGGTAGAAAAGGACGTCTTGGGATAGCCCTCTGCTTCGGCGTGGGTTTTCGCGGGCCTGAAAGTGGTTTTAGACTCAATGTGCGGTGCTATGGTTCGTGATTTACTGAGCGATCCGTCACTGCCATGCGCACAATTTGCCGTGTTAAAATAAAGTGTTGCCAGGTGGATGTGATTGACCACGTCGGTCCATCGTACCCTCCTGCATCAAACGGTTGCATATCCGCATTACAGTTGTTTGGTTTCGTCCAAAACGATACTGTTTTCCTAAAAGTTTCCCCCTCTCGGTAGGCCACTATCACCCTCTGTGGAACTCGGAAACTTGATCAAAACTGATCGCTTTTTTCCCCAAAACAAACTGATCTTTTTTGAAAAAAACAAAAAAACACAATTGCCGCGAAAATTCGAAACTCCAACCGTTAAATAGGCTTTGAGGTGGCGCTCAGGCACGCGTGATGTTTTCTGCGTTGAATTTCTAATCATTTATTTCTCACCCCCCGCTAATGCATGTTGAAAATTTCATGTTATTTGCATGTTTCCCCGGGGGTGTTCATTTCGGTGGACATCTTAAAAATCTATCAAATTTTTAAATATTTTTTTAAAATAAGGCCCCTACAATTTAAAATCCTGTTTGATTTCCCCACATTTTTTTTGTAATTTTTTTTTTAACAATGAAAAGTTAAAACAATTTTGACTAACGAAAAGCAGTCTCAAAGATGTTATAAGATTGAGAAAAACATCTTACATGATAAAAAATTATGGGTAATATTCAATTCAAAAAATTACTTTAAACCCTTTTTTTTTTTTTTTTTCCCTTTTTTCAGTGTTTTAAAATTTTTTTATATGACGCTTATAATTGTGTGCAAAAAATAAAAATAAAAAAATATTGAATCATTATACGGTTTTTCTGCTCCCCAAACATTTTTTTTTTTTGTCATATTTAGACGGAGAATAATCCGGTTAAACCTTACTGTACTTTTGCCTGGGTTGCTCGGGAGGGCCAATTCGCCCCGCACCCCTTTTCCCCGAGAACCAACCTAGGCCCGAAAATCGGGTTCTAAACTGTTATCATGCCAATAACCAAAATTTTCCCCTATTTCTACAGAGTCGCGGTGCGAGGTCCATATCTGTAGGTGGGACCCTATTCGCCAGTAACCATTTTTTGTTGTTGTTCTATGTTGCACCTGCTTTTTTCATATCTTCCAACCCCTATTGGTTCTACTTTGATCATGCTTGTGTATGATAACTGTTATATGGTTTTGTTTTTTCCATTATGTCAACCCCTATGTATTTTCAAATTTCATTAAAATCTTTTACAACCAAAAAAAAATGACCAAATCTGAAAATTATTTAAATTTTGACATCAGCATATAAAATGTATGTACATGCATATGTACTTTTTTAATATTACATAAAAGTGAAACTAGGCGAAGAATTTTGTAAAAAAAATTTTAAAAAAAAAACTATTTCATTAAAAAATTCTTGATATTTGTATCAATAACAAAATCAAAAAAATGACCCTAATTCATAGTTATTGTCTCAAATTAGTTTTATTCCTTCCCCAAGGTATCTATGTAAACCTAGGAAGAATTTTCCGCATAGAACTTTTCACAAGGACTTTTTTTTAAAAGAATATTAAATTTCAAAAAAAAATATGTATTCTCTGCATTTTGCTACAGATATTTCGAATATTTGTAAACATTTTTTTCCCATATTTTTTTGAAATTCAAAATAGGAAAACTACAATCCCCCACCATTAATTTGTGTTTTGTCATATGTATATACATATTTATAGTAATTGTAACTATTTTAAAAGTATCATAAAATAAAATTTTTCTTTGTTGATCAAAGAAGGTTGATTTACTTGTTTAATTCAATTTTTATAGATCGTTTCATTTATTTCAATTTAGTTTTGATATATTTTACACAAACATATGTATATTGTAAATGTTTTTTCCCCCAAATCTAAATTTTTTTTTAGTTTTGAAACAATTTTAGAATATATAAATTTTTTTTTGAAGTAGTTAAACAAAAACTTAAAAAAATTCACTAGAATATATTATAAATATTTTATTTCACAATTTACATTGAATATTGTTTTAAAAATTTAAAAAATTTTTAATTTTAAAAAAATTGGAATCTTTCAACGGGAAAATTTTTTTCACCCAAAATTCCCACCTGTAAGCCCCACTTGCAACTCCATTTCAAGCCCGGCATCATCAAAACACCTATAGAAAAGTTAAGCGAGGGAGGAACTTCACAATAAATTTTTTTAAACAATGTTTTTTTTAAAAAAGGGAAAAGTGTTTTTAGTATTGAAACTTTCATTGTGGTATCCTTTTTTAAAAATATAAATTCTTTCTTTATTCTGAAGTGATTTTTTGAATAATATCTCAATATCACACCATAAAAAAAGAAATAATTCTTGTTTTCATCAATATATATATATATATATATATATATATAATCAATAACGCGTATTAAAATACCGGCATCTCCGCGTTCTTCCTCTAACAAAATCTCTATGTTCTTTGCCCCAAAATTAATGGCAAAACTTTTCCAACCCAAATCAAACGAAACGATGGCATAGATGCAAATAAGATAACCTTTAAAAAATAGGAATTTTGTGAGAAAAATGGGAATTTAGAAAAATTCTGTTTGAAAGGTAGAATGTAATTTGATGGCCTCCAAAAAAATCACGGATTCTAACCATTACTACAAGGTGCATACTATTGCAAGCGAGCCCAACAGCCCATCTGAAAGTGATTGAACCGTTGTTTTTCAACCAAAGGGAGGAAGATTATATTCAACGCTAGTATATTATTGGAAGGAAGGCGATATAATATATTTATATTGATAATGATCTAATTGCACGATCTGAGTTAGTTAAGACTACATATTTTGGTTTTTTTCTCCTTAAAATAAGTTTGTTCGATATCTAAGTAATTTAAGTTAAATTCTTAATAAAAAATCTATTAAAAATAGAATGTCTATATATATCTTCCCAGAGAATCCCCCACCTCTAACCTTGGAAAACCCCCACATGGCTATCGAAAGATGGCTATGTCGCAACTTTTTAAAAACAAACTAGAGAGCCAAGAAATAGTATTTCATATAAATAAAAAAAGAACCCATTAGAAAAATATCTTTTTATAGGTTCAAAGGACTTAAAAAAAAGAGGTAGGATTAAAAGGATAAATATTTACCATTGGGGTTGGTAAATTGTCAAAAAAATAAGAAATTAAGACCCATTCAAAATTTTAAATTATTTTAGCTTACTTTCCGTATATACATATTCAGACCTGAAATTAAACCTGGGATAAAAGGAATTGTTACTTAATACAAAATTATAAAAAAAAAACGTAATTTAAAAATGTTTGAAAGTTTGAAAAAAGGAGAAGTTTTTGTTTATGCTTCATTGCAATAATACTATATCATTAAAAATATAATTGAATGGATTTTATTTTTTTTTTTTTTTTTTTGGGTTTGCAAATTTTAATATTTTATACAAAGTTTTTTTTATATATTTTTCTAAATTTCCCAAAAAAAAAATCATTAACCGGGTATTTTCTTTTAAAAACACCTCATATTTGAAAGTTGTGGCTGAATTTTAACTTGATTTTTTAAAATGTTTGCCCATTAAAGTATCCACACGTTCGGAACCAAATTTTAAAAACGCATAAATGGTTTTTCATATATTTAGTGCCATTTAGAATAGTAAAAATATAAGATTGTTTTAAGGTTTTGAAAAAAAAATTTTTTAAATAAAAAAATTCGGAAAAATTTCTTAAATATCCTTTTTTAAAATGTTCTCCTTTGGTGAAAAAAAACTATTAAAAAAAGTTTTTCCTGTATAAGCTCAAACCTCTGTACAAAAGGCCCCTTTATTTTTTAAAAATTCACTTTATTTTCAGAGTTATAACCCAAATTGAAATAATTATGCCTTTTTTTTTAAATTTTTCCCCCCTGTTGTCCAAAAAATGGATAAACCCACTTCTTAGCTATATATTTCAAAAAATTCTAGTTGAGCCTCTATACAAAGGTTTGAGTTTTACAGGCAAAATATTATTATTAAAAAAACACTTTTTACAGGAGAATATTTTAAAATTTTTTTCTATTTTATTTTTTAAAAATTTTTTCTTAATAAATACTTAAAACAATTTTATATACATTTTTAATCTAAGTATTAAAAATCATAAATATTATCTATTTATACGCTTTTTTCAATATCAGGTTCAGAACGTAGTGGATACATTAAGTAAAAAATTTGACTTATTTTAAAAATAGGTGAGGTTAAATAAGCAAAAACCCGTCTGACTCATATCCTCATTTTTTCATATGTATTAATTTGAATTAAAATTGATTGGATTGTGATTCATACTGTTCACTATATTTTTTAAAAAAATAGGGATTTTTTAAAAATTAAGAAGTGAAATACCGTTTATCAAAAAAGATTGATAAAGCATAAAATTTAAAATTTTTTATATGAAAAAAAATTTATATATATTTACAAAATAAAAAACTGAAAAAAATTTTTGGGGTCTTTTTTAAAATGAAAAAAAAGTCGAAAATAATAATAAGGTTTTTTCCCTTTTATGAAATAAAAGTTTTTTAATTACTGTGAACTCACTTATGTTATGAATATAACATTTGGTTTTTAACAAAGTTTGCATATAATTTTCTTATTTATTATAAATTTTTAAAATTTTTTTTGGGAAAGTTATTTAAAATTTAATTTATATATATATATAAGGTTACGTAAAGGGGAAAAGTCCAAAAATAGTTACTTTTTCAAATTTATTCTTTGAATTTTATCAAAAAAAATATTTTTTAAATTTTTTTTTGCAAAATTCCCTTTTATTTTTTGTTTACGTCTAGAGATATATAATTTGGGCATTGGGAATGTTTCATTCCTAAAAAAAAACTTTTTGGAAAGGTTTAGTTGAGTCCACGCATTAAAATAGTCTATTAAATTTTATCCTATGATACTGAGGGTTTAGGGGGATTAGATACCTTAATAGTTTAAAAAAGGGAACTCTTAAATATAGAAAAAAAACAAAAAAGCTCTATACTTATTAATCCGAAACTAATATAGCATTATATAGCAGATAAATGTTACATTTATTGTTGGTTCTCCCCTGTTATCAAACAAATTAAATGAAGAAATATGTTAAAAAGTAAAAAAAAATCAGCTTACTTCCACCCGAATGGTGTTCATGATGATGAGGATTTTCTGCGCAAAAAATGAAAGAAAATTACATAAAAACTTAAGTAAACTTAAATTAATTAGTTAACTTAATTAAAATTAAATAATTTCTATTTATGAATTTAAAATTTTCATCAATAAGTTTTAAATGTATTATAAGAAGCTTTTTCAAACTTTCTTACCCTCAACTCTGTAGTCTGTAAAATAAAAAAATGTTATTTCATTAGATTTAATTTTCAATGCAATAATCTTTTTCATTTATATCACAAGAGATCTAACACTAAACTAAAAATATCAAAAATATAAACTGACAATTTTTATATAACCCATCGAATCTTAATTTAATCATTGTCTGTTTTCAATTTTTATGACCGTTTCCGATGAGAAATGCTAAACATATTTTTAAGCCCTATTTCGTGTTTTTCTTTTATATAAAGTTAAAACTAATCCAATCACATTGAAACTTTTAATCCAATTTTTGCTTATCATTGTAGCTTGGATACGTTTACTTCCACCTGGGAACTTTTTAATTATTCTTTTTTATTACATGTAATAAATATCATATAATGATACTTAATTTAAATACCGATTTATAAAGCAATTTTTTAAAATAATATTTTAATTTCTGTAAAAAACATAATATTAGTCTCTAGTTTATTTTAGTTAAATATCTGTGTAATTTCTATAGTAGCAAAAAATATTTTTGCTAATTTGTAATAAATTGCTTTAAAAAAATATTTTTTTAAAAAAATTATTATATAGAAAATTATTGTAACATAATTAATTATACAAAATCATTGAATACTTACGGTGCTCACCCGCCATAACTGAAAGAAAAAAGAATTCATGTAATGGAAAATACACTAATTGAATGAAATTTTCAGATCTGACTCAATAGGAAACATTTTATCTGAAGATCTACTAAAGAGGAAAAGAAAGATAGTAGCTTTTCTATTTTTGAGCTCAACTTAAATGTTAGTGAGAAAGGTACACTGCTAGGTACATAAAATGCAACACTCTGAAGTTAGCATGCAAACTACTTGAAAAATTTATAGCATAACTAGGTAGAGATTAAATATTCAATCATCAGCTTTATAGCGCAGATACACATCATGAGTGACCGTAGCGCAACCTGCAGGTTCTATATAAGGTTAACTGATTGGCTATTTGAAATACGGCAATTGCTTTTTGTGCGGGTTTTTTTGCACAAGTTGTTTACTTTATTCCGTTGCGGAAGACATAGAGCACCTTTTGACCAAGTTCCTGAGTTCGACCGAGGAAAAATAAATGCCTATAGGGATTCCGGTTTATTCTTCAGGGAAATCGGTCAACTTGTTGGACGAAACGAAGCAACTGTGTTGCGTATCTGTCATTTCTGAATACAGGTAGAAATGACAGACCGATATGGCCGATAGCACCCACCTAGTTGCACACTACCGGTGTTGATAGATGTATTATGCGCATGGCAGTGGTGGATCAAACATCCACATCACGATCCAAAGCACAACAGAATCAGTCTGTTACTCATCATTCGGTCTCTGCTCGTACCATTCGACGCCGTTTATGTATAAAATGTCTATGAAATGTATGAAATGTCTATGTCCACAATGTGTTCATTGCTTCATTTACACTTGACTGGAACTCACAGGCGTTTGCGCCACCAATTGTGTGATGAATAGCAATATGGACAACTGAATAGAACGATATTGTATTTACTAAGGAATTCCACTTGAGCCTGCAACATCACGATGGTCGGTTTCGAGTTTGCAGACACCATATTGAGGATACCGTGGAACTGTTGGGTTATATATCACCACTCTGGTTCTCCACTCCTTATAATGGTTAGTGGGTGGTATGGGATTTCTCTTACGTTCCCTTCTAGTACTCATTGTCGGCACACAGAACAACCAATGCTACATCTCTGAGGTTTTGGATCTCGTGGTCCTCCCATTGATTCAGCACCTGTCATCATCCATGCTCGACCACAAGTGGCACACAATATTCAAGATTACTTCCTTA
Source organism: Trichonephila inaurata madagascariensis (assembly GCA_019973955.1). Lineage (NCBI taxonomy): Eukaryota > Metazoa > Arthropoda > Arachnida > Araneae > Nephilidae > Trichonephila > Trichonephila inaurata. The sequence goes on from BMAV01004796.1 coordinate 28,365, forward strand.
CCCATCAGATTGAATTGCTTTCTTGTTCTCCTTGTTTTCCCGATATATAGACAATTCAAAACGTGTGGTCCATGCTAGCACAACGACTGACCCGGGATACCTGGATCAGCTTTGGCATTATGGGGAAACCGCATGAACTTCTGTACCCCAAGGATACCTCTTAACTCTTTGATTCTATGTCGAAGCGTGTGACAACGATTATAGCAAACAATGGCTTCTACACTAACTACTGAGTTTGTCACCATCCACACGTCAGAAGTAGTAATTGTAATCGTTTGATCTTCGTACAACATATTATCTACCGAATAAAGTTCGCTGTGATATCTGCGTTGCCTCTTGGTGTTGCATTTTGTGTGGCCAGCAGTGTATTCACCTCTTATTTGAAAATTTTGTATCAAAATGCATGTGAGACTTTTAAATATTTTGAAGCAACTCTGAATATGTTTATATAATAAATGTCCCTGAAAACCTTAAGCAGAAATAAATGTCTCCCTCAACTTAGTCAAAAAAACCATTTCATAAAGAAAATAATCCCAATCGAAAATAACTATAGATTCTGAGTCATATTTAGATTATGTATGAGTTGAAAGAATATTTAGAGACATGTCGACATGAGATTTCTAATTTGCTTCAATCCATTCTTTTCCACGGCCTAGTTTTGCTTATACCTAATAATACATATTTAAATAACTGTACATAGATATGCTCCATAATTATATATACATAAATAAATTGTCTTTAGAAGGTTATAGAGAGTTATGTTGATTATAACAGTATAATGGTTAATGAATATCCTCGAATAATTTCTAGACATTTGATTGATATATAGCCGGCGGAGGTGCTACCAGGCCGCTTAAGGTACATTAAATTATTTAGATTTTCTTTACTGTGGTGTTTTGTTGTCGGGTTTGCGCTACCTTCCATCAATGTGATATTAACTGGGAACAGAACTACATCACCTAAAGCAGCACCAATATCATGCATGCACAAAATATAGTTATATATAACATATAAATGATCAAACGTAGAATTTTTTATACAAAAAAAGATTCAGTAACACTAATATAAGCTATTCGCTATAATATATGTTTTTTAATTGTGGTATTGTTGCATACTTCTATGAAATGCAAAATTAATCTGATCTCTCCAGTTGTGGGGAAAAAAAATTGCAGTGAGATTTAAATAAACTTTCTTAATTGGTATAGGGTTTTAAATTAAGAGGTATATTCCTGGGGATGCTTCGTTTTAAAATAATCATTATTATTATTTTCGTTGCTCCAAAAAGAAGAAAGTATCTTCGTTTGTATTTTATCTGAATGAGAAATATTTAGCAATGAATATCAAGTTAAAAAAACCTGTGTTCATTTTTTGAGGGGTATATAAGTGAACAATTTCTTTCATTAAATCTCTACAGATTTAACACACAAAAAAAAGGACCAAGTAATTGCTTAAAGGTTTTGTAAACAACCATGATCTAATACTTAAAAGTAATAAAACAAAATAATCAAAGATATAAGACTGATATTCTTCTAAATATTTTACAACATGTTCTAAATTTAATTAAAAATAATAATTGTTTTTGATGAGTAAATATTTTAATAATCACTTGATGCACTTCTGAAAGTAATAAAACATATCTCAAAACATTTAAATTACACAAAAATTAAATTTATTTTTTAATTACATAAGGAAAAAGTAAATTCCCAAAGACCCTACCTTTATACCCCTATGTATTAAATATTAAGCTCTTGTTTATTAAAGGATGCATATAAAATACAAATATTTAAATAAATTTTTACGTTGTTATTCTTGTTAGAAAAGAACTTATAGGCATTATTTTGTAATACCAGAAATGTTTTAAGATATCTTCCGAACTCTGTGTTTTTTCATTGTAAGAAATACAAACTAAAGAAGAATTTAGGAACTTACCCATGGCAAAAACAGCTATTAACAGAACGAGAAAAAGTATTCCTTTCATTGTAAAAGTGTTTGGGATTAGCAATATCCTCAAGTGTGCAGATTCTAACGATCTAAGTCTTTATATAGCAAGAAACTTAAAAGGTCGAAATTTATAACGCATATAAAAATTAAATCTAAAGCACAAACTCTTAATTTTTGGAAAAAATTAATGCTTAAAATCAATCATAAGTCACACACACACAAAAATAAATAGATAAAAAAATTCATAAGTTTTCTCTTCGAAAAAATTAATATCATATATCCTCTGATTTTTACGATACTTCATAAAAAACTGCTTTTTAACACAGTCCTCTTTTTCTGTTTAAACCTGAGCAAATAAATGAACAACTCACTGTGATGAAGCAATATATAATTGTATACTGGTAAAACATTTTTGTGTAAGAAAGACTTTTTTTGTACCATAAAAAGTTGAATTTCAATCTTCTTAAATCATTTAATACCGTTTTAAGTGTTCCTTATTGATACACTTAAAGAAGTAAGTTACGTTTTGTTAATAATTATCCATTGGCTCTATCATAGCAATTTTTAAATTGATGTCACTACTGGTCAGCTCGTATACTTCCTCCTGCGTAATTAAGAATTTGTACTATAGTAATTAAATAAAGAAATCTGAAGTGTCTAATTTAGTTTCTTTTGAGATTTTACGCATCCATCAGGGGAAAAAAATTGAAGTTGTAGTTTAATTAAAGAGTTCCACTTTATCTCTCAGTATCAACTTTGTGCATATAATTACTACTAAACGATAAGCATGTAATAGAATATTTTTTTCTTAAAAAACTGTTTTAAATATGCAACGTAAACGCCATTTAAGCTTACTTTCTTTCCATTTGTGTGTGTGTGTGTGTGATTATTCTATGCAATTAACATTATTTATTTTAGTAAGATGAGTACACACATTTTTGATCCGTAACCTATTTTTCAAATTTGTTTATCCATCCAAACTTATCTTTTAATATTATAACCATTATGAGGTTTAATTTCTTTCGTGTATCCGAAAAGTTAATCAGTTTAATATGTGACCTTTTCATCCATTGTACCACAGCTTGTTCACTAGAATGGTGTTCTGCTTTACTTTTAAGTTTTTCTATCTGCTTATTAACACCAAATAAGCGTGCATCAAGATTACGTTTTATTTGTATGAAATTTAAAGAAATTCTATGTATTATTTTCCAAGAAATTTTTTATTCAAAATATTTATGAAAAATATTTTGAATGATATTTGAAACAAATACTATTATTTTTTTCTAACTTTTTTTTCAAATTTTAGCCTTACTCTTGTTTCAAATAAGGTAAAAAGTTTTTACACTTCTAAATCTCTTCTACAGATTTTATTTACACAAATACTATTATACAAATACTTCTATACTCTTCTATATCGTTTCTATTCTTCTATTATCAATAACAGACACGCAACATGAACTTCCACTTGAAGAGTTTATTAGTCACAAAAAAGCATATAAATATTTTCTATAATATGAGTTAATAGTCCATATATATTATACATAGAATTTTTCTTATAGGATATTTATCCTGTTCGATTTACTATTCCCACAAAAGCCTAATCAATGTAATATTTAATTTTGTTATCTAAATTCACTTAATATTATTCTGTATAACTTCTAAATTTGTGTATAACGATTCAAAACATAAAGCTTATACCTCAAACAAAAAAGAGAAAAATATTTATTATCCTTATGATATTCATTCTGCATTCATATGTAGGTATTATTTTAGATTTATTTGATAACACTTTTTCGCCAACCATATCAGTGTTTGATATCTAATAAGATTTCATCCACTATTTGGGATACTTTAATACTCCCAACTGCTTGTTGTATAAAACTTTAAGTAAATACTCCTCCTTTAAAAATAATCATTCTTCATAAATATTGATCGAGATTTATTACAAAAAGTGTTTAAAATATTATTTATAGATAATTATTCCACCAATCGCAGTTTTCAGTGGATTGATTTCAATGGAAATAAAAGGTTTTATTGCAAATTAATTTATTTACTACAATTTCCATCGGCATTTTTAAAATGTCACATAATTAATTTTTAGTAGTAACGTGGTTAAACAGAATAATGCATGCAAAATAAAATTACAGAATTATTATTCTGTATATGAGGCAGTCAAAATATAACGAAAAATTTAAAGAAATAGCCCCGAATGTTTTTGGTTCTGTATGTATAGCAAAGTAATAATTCAACATCATACGCAGTTCAATTCTCAGATTTCGGTGTAAAAAACAAAAAAAAGGCTGGCTGGCCAAAAAACATGTCCAACCCCTCTTTTACATAGATTATTTTATATATAAGAACTGTCGCAAGTTAGCAATGTTTGTAATATTGTAGCATTCATCATTTTTTATTTTAAACTCTATTATTTTTAACTTCTCATACATCCTTTTTAAAATCATGTGTCTGGTTATAAACACACACACACATATATATATATATATATATATAATATATATATATATATATATATAACATAGAAGGAACTAGGAACTATTCTTGCAAAACTAAAACTGCTATTTTCATTTGACTTATATTTTTCCACCACAAAACAATAATATTTTTCTTCATTTACGCGACGCAATGTATAATATCAGGTTAAACAGTATCACTCTGTGGCTATGAAAAACATCAACAACTCCTTTAAATATTGTTTTCAAAAGTAAATAAATATAAATCAGATACCTAGGAATTTTTGAACACAAAAAAGAAATTATATCTAAATTGCTATTATAACACTCAAATAAATTTTTACAATGCTGTTATATGAAACTGTTAAAATTTAAAATGAATGTGCTGTGTTCGACATATTATATATTACAATTGCTACGATGGATGATCCATATTAAATGTATTTTTTGAAATAGAACATACTCCGTATCATAATAGTAGCCTCGCACATTTATTTATCTTATTGCTAATTTAGTTCTTCGTGTAGAAATGGAAGATCATTCTATTCATTCCACAACATGTTTTTAACCAGTCAAATTACTGTAAAAGTAACATTGTACTTTGCACATTTATATCTTCTCATCTTACGTAGACATGCTTTTACACATCTTTTTAACATTTGTTTAAAATGAGTAAATTGGTTGAATATTATTGCTTCAGTATTAATACAATCGATATGAAATGTATTTATTATAGGTATATACACAAATAATTGGTGTATATTGAAATAGAACATAAAAAAGGAAATAAAAAAGTAATTTATCTTTAAACGATTACACGAAAATTTGCTTTTTCTAGAAACTTATTTTTCTGTACAAATATATAAACTTAAGTTTCTGGCTCCAGATTTGATATTAATAACATCTCCACAGTGACCTAACATTATCATCAGATAACTGCTCAAATTGTCCTGCCCGTATTTCAGTCTTGAAAAATTTTGTTCATACAAGTTTGATGAAACGTTACCTTGATGGAAAAGTTTTGACATGAATAAAGTGTTAGTTGGGTAAAAATTTGGTAAAAGCCCTTTAGTATTTTAAAGTTTTCCCTAGAAAGATAATTTACTTTGAACCCAGTGTCTTTCAAATGCATTCATCTGTGAAACTAGTCACATCTACTTCAAGTGGGATTGTAAGACTGCCTTTAGCCTTTAAATCAAAATAAAAAAGGCGGAAACAGCTCCTAAAACTTAAAGTTGGAACTAATTGATGATCTGTTTTTAAAAGACGGAGGGAACTCAGCTATTGCTTTAGACATGAAAACTTTATCTTCTAAAAGTGCGTCAAGATGTTCGCCTGATGGCTTTTAACTTGGCCTAGATAAGTATTAAGTCTGTGTATTGGTTAAAAACTAGATTTTGCTCACCTTGTAGTTCCAGACGCAGAAAAATTGAATGACTAGTCATGTCTGCAGCAAAGGGTAGTTCCGTATCAACTCTTCATTAGAAATTAAATAGCTATAACATGCTTTTATTTTCAAGAAAGTCACATATTCCAATTGTAATTCAAATATTCGATTAACCCGCGGTCACTCGCGCCTGTTTTCTTACCGTCGTCACTCGCGGGGTGTAGAGAACACCCCCCAAACTCTCTTAACACGTGTATTTAAATAAGAAAACATTTTTAAGTCTCAATTATGATATATATTAATGAAGTATGAGAAGTTTTTTGTATTATACAAACAAAATTGTTAAATTTATTTCATTCAAATGAGACTAGCATTAATTTAAACTAAACCTACAAAATTTTCATTTTGAAGTACACAATTTTATATTTTTTCATAAACCACAATTAAAACGTATATACCAGTAATAAATATATTTTATAATTAATGATAAGGATAGTAAAAAGTAGAAAAATAATATTTTAGTCATTTTTCAAACATTCAGAGCAGACTGTATTCATATGCTTTAAGCAATACTTTTCTTACATTGAAGACAAAAACAAATAATTTTACATCTTTTACCCGTGGAAAAAGCAGTACCACCCCCCTTTTTAGGGGATTAATGCTCTTTTTAATATATTCTGTGTCAGTAAGGCTTCTTTTGAGTGTTTTGTTAAGGTTTGGGAAATCCGATCTCATATCCGTGCTGCACAAGATCCATTCTAATCTCCCTAATAATATTGAATGTCTCATTTATTTTCAGGAAGAACCGGGAAAGATAGACAAAGGAAGCATTAATTCCTGCAGTATTAAGTAGATAAAATATTCGCAATGGCCAAAGGTTACATATTCGCGATACATAAATATACTGCACATTTCATCAGTGGTATCACACCACCTGTATTTATAAAAATTTATGATTTCAAGTTTCATCTCCTCCCAAATTTGGTTACGAAATCACGCAGTTATCGAATTCACTTGGTTCATTTGTCAATCTGTTGATACAGTATCTAATAGACGACAAAGTCGCTATTTCTCCCTTTCTCGGAGGTTTTTTTCATAATTTCTAGAAAACGTTTTTTAATTTTTTTTTTTAAAAATGTATTTTACAAATATTTTATAGAATTATATTATTTTTATATCGCATTTATTGAAATTTTAAATAAAATATTCATGCATATTAATATATTTGAAAAAAACGTAAACGGAAAGAGTAAAACGTACTTTTCCGTAGATGCTTCAAAGTACGAAAATATAATCTCACTCGCGGGTGTTCTCAGCACCCCAAATAAACCGAAGGTCCTTACATTCCAAACATCTTAGCGAGATTGATTACATCAGGTCTGAAGGTTCAATGTCCTAAAATGGGCAGCTACAGAAAAAATCGTGGCCCTGCGCATTATTTTTAGAATTGTAGGAGGCTTTTCTTGTTGCTGGGGTGTACAGAACACCCCGCTCGAGTGATCACGGGTTAAGAGCATATTCACTGCTTAGTCACGTATTATGCTGTATGATTTTGTGAATTTTGCGATTCTGTGTCTGCATTTTTCAACGAATCTCAGAACTGTCATTGGTTGAGCTGATGTGACTTTTGAATTTACCATCTTCACCATAGGATTCAGTGCACAACGTTTTTTTCTCAATCATCAGTCAAGTAACTGAGGTTAGAGTAGTCCAAGTTAATATCAGCAAATGTTTTTTAATCATTAAATATATCCTCTCCAGTAACAGTGTCATACATGCTATGTAGGGAAGCCAAGACTTGTGTATGTTCATGTCTTTATCCACACATCTAATGAAATGCAGTTGAGATATGGAATAGCTATCGAAGAATTCATTCATTCCAGTTGAAAAAGAGCTAAATTTTGTTGCGTTTTTTCTATTTAAGTCTGTTTTACACGTGTCTGGAACACGACAGGAATTATATTTGCACCCATTTCCCCATTATCAATGTTTCCTCTATAAAATATTCCGAAAATTCTGGTTAAACTAACAACATTCCCAAAACTTTATATAAACGGGTAAGTACTTAAACGAAAGAAATTATCACTAAATAAACAAAGTGCTACTCGTTTAGCAATTAGCCTCTGACTAACTACAACACCTACTCATCCCAGTATTCAACCACAATTAGCAAACAGTGATAAAAAAAAATTGAAAAAAGTATTGAACACAAGCAGCAAACCATTTAAATCTCAACCATTAGATGGAGTTATATCATCTTATTGACTGTGAGCAGATGCGTAAAAAGTAACCAGCCAATAACGTTATAGAATATATTGATTGAATGTGAAAAATATAACATGAACGTGAACGTGCTCGCCACCTTTTGAATTCGGTAAAAATGTAAGTATCACGTAAGCGGAGGGTGATCTTGGCATAATACTCGTAAATTTTCGTATTTTTTTCGTAAATAATGACTCCATGGGCCGGTTGAAAGAATCTCGAGGGTTATATATAGTTCCACACATCTCCACCGGCAGTCATAGTTTTGGAGACACCGGCAAAGACAATAAATTAAAAGAAAAATTATTCCATCGATATAACATAAAAGATTACATATTAGAACATTACAAAAATAAATAAATAAATCATATTAACATTATTGGTTGCTTAGCATAAATAATTACAAATAATAAGAACACATTTTCGTATAATTGCCATGTTATTCCCACAGAAATGATAACTTTATACGTTAGGCTAATTATGAAAATTTTAAGCCTGAAAAAGTATATTTTAATCATGGTTACAATGAAATCATTAAAAAAATTCAGATAAAAAGAAGAGTAAAATAAGATGATCTTCTTAAAAAGAAGATGCTTCGTTAATAAGGAAATTCTCTATCATTATTATGGATGAAAAAGAAGCAATGTTGTACCATATTGAATCTTATTTATTATGGATAGAAACGAAGCAATATTGTGAACCATTTTGAATCTTTACTCAATTGACCAACTTCCGAGAAATTTGTCCTGGATTGTGAGCAATATGTTTCATTCTGTGGAGAGTCAAAGTTAGGGAACATTGTTTTCTCAAATCCCGACTAAAATATTTAATTTTTATTTTAAATATACCACCAAAGGTTTTCACCAAACTTATCAGTTTGATTTAAACAGTCGCTATGAAGGATCTTATTAATGAGAGAGTCTATTCTAAAAGTGGGAAATTACTCATGATGTAATAAAAGGTGTCAATTTTCCTAATTTTAAAAATTTTGCTCGTCACCACTAATTCAAGAGATCGGGAATATTTTCTCTTTATTTTTCTTTATCTTTTTCTAATATATCACCTATCCTCCACCAGCAAAGGTTTATACTCCACCAGCAAATGTTATATAATTATACCAGCAAAGGTTTCACCAAACTTATCAGTTTGATTTAAACAGTCACTAAGTAGGATCTTGCAAATGAAGGTCAATTTTCTTATTTTTAAAATTTTGCTCGTCACCACTCATTGAAAAGATCGGGAGTATATTTTTCAAGAACATGTATTAATGTGTCCTCCACCTTTTATCCGTAACCGCCTAAATCTGAGTTTAGAGATACCCTATACATTGTAAGATTTGTTATATACATCATATGTTTATATTTTTAAAAACCCAAAAAAATAATACTTATATTGATTCACTTAGTTTTACATGGCTGTAAAAAGATATTTTATAAAAATTACTAACGATGCTTATATAATTAGATTTAGAAAATATTCCTTGAAACCCGTTTTGAGGAAAAATGAAATAGTTAGAGATAACTTAAGAAAATAAAATTGTATCGAATGTAAAATGTTATTTTTATGATGTGGTAGAAAGTAGTATTTGTTACTTACGATGTGCGACATAGAAAAGTTTGAAAGAATGGTGAAGAAAAAGAATTAGAAGCTTTAATAAAAAGATATATCGGAAAGTACATTTAGTTGTATATTTACAGAAAAATAAGATAAGAAGAAGAAAAAGAAAATTTTTATGTGATCGTTCAAGATAAATTACCTTTTTATTTCCTTTTTATTTCTACGTCAATATACACTCAATTATTTGTATATATTACTATAAAAAGTACATTTCAATTTATATATACACTTTTCATGTCGATTTTATTAACACCGAAGCAATAATATTCATCCAAACAACTCATTTTATACAAAACTTAACAGGATGTGTAAAAGCATGTCTACGTAACATGAGAGGATATAAATGTACTAAGTACCGTGGTACCTTTACAGTAATTTTACTTATAAAATACATGTTGCGGAATGTATGGCATTAACTTTTATTCCTACAGAAAAAATTAAATTAGCAATAAGATTTTAAAAAAATGTAAAGCAACTATTATGATACGTAGCATTTTCTGTTTAAAAATATATTTAGTATGAATAATCATTTGTTGTAATTGTAAATTATAATATGTCAAAAACAGCACATTCACTTTAAATTTTAATATTTCATATAGCAGTATTTTGTTCTTTCTTATGCCGACTGCGTCAGAATCAGGCCCATGAAATTTATCATGGCAAGGGGCTAGATGTACGCCAGTCGTTGCTCGTAGCCTTAAGTACCATATAGGTGATCAGTACCATTTAGGTCACTTCCACCCCAATTTTGAGGGAGAGCACCCTGGGGGAGGTTCAGGGCCTCCCACCTCTCTTCCCCTTCCACCAACCTCACGAGAGGACTTACGGCTTGACGGCTATTTAGAGTACCCCAAGCCGCGAAGGCACTATACATTTACAAACATCCATGTCTTCTCCGTGATTCGAAACCAGGCCCTACGACACAGCAATCAGCGTCGCTAATCATTATACCGGATGGGTAACTATAACAGTATTGTAAACATTTATATATCTATAATAGAATTCTAGGTATCATTTCTTATTTTTCTTCTTTGAATTTAAAATTCTTAGATATCTGGTTCATATTTATCTACTTTTGAAAACCATATTTAAAGCAGTTGTGATGTTCTTCATAGCTCCAGAGTGAAATTGTTGAACTGATGTTATACATTTTTCCACGTAAATGAAGAAAAATTATGAATCTCCGGTAGAAAGCCATGTAAATCAAATGAACATAACAGTCCTCATTTTGTGGAACTATTTCCTTATTTGTTTTTTAAATAGACAATTTTATATATATATATACATATAATTACTATAAAATGGTTTTTACTAGCATTTCTTTGGCAGAATTTAGTTAAAAATTGCATATTATGATATATTGCGATTTTCAAAAACATTTCAATTAGAATTCTAAAAAATCATAGCATTGTTTCTCAAACTGTAGGTCGTGCCACCTAATAAGCGTGATAACCCTAGGAGAGGGGGGGAGAGAAGATTGAAAAGTCGAAAATAAAACGTTATTTAAAAATATTATTAATTTACTGAAAGAAGTAAACAAAATATATTATGATGTAATTAAAACTAAAATGCTCAAAAAATTTGCTACGTGCAAACTAAAAAGCGGGTAATTAAACTAAATTATCTAAATTAGATTTCTTACACAAAACCCGAGTTATGAACAGTTGACGATGTTGGATTATTACTTTGCTATACATAGAGAGGCCCAGTGTCTGTTTGGTTGTTAATCGCGCTTCCGCGGCAAAGGGACCATGGCTTGCCTTGTCACGAGTTCGAGCCCAGTACCACTAAAGACCCACCGTGTAGGGCACCGATACACGTTAAATCTGTCGAGAGCTGAAACGTCCTCCCGTTGGTGTGGTGTGGTAGTTAGGAGAGGGGTGCCAGCTCAGGTGTCGTCCACGTCACTTGACCATGGTTCAAAATTACGTGGTCCGTCTAGCTGAACAGTCCGACGTTAATATTCAATCAATCAATCAATCCGCGGCAAAGGTCAAGGGTTCAAATTCTGGGCTGAAAAGGTGGACACAGCCATTCATACCTTCTTTTGGTTGATAAATGAATACCAAGTTTGTTTGGGAATTGACTGAAGGGGGGTGACTCAGACTGACCACTTGACCAAAAAATCTGTACATGCACCCCAGCGCCTAAAGTCACGTAAACTGAAATCGACATAGTAGGACTTGTCCCTCATGGTCTGTTACCCATGAGTTAAGTTATACACAAACAACCAAAAACCCATTCGGGACTATTTCCTTAATATCCTTATTAAAGTTTAGCGACCTCATATACAGAATAATATGTTAGTAATTTTATTTTGCATTGTTTATTTTTTTTTTTGTGTTCACATTACTACTGAAAATTAACTATGTGACATTATTGAAAATGTCCACGGAACTTGTAGTACAGAAATTAATTTGAAATAACACCATTTATTTCCGTCGAAATCAATCCACTGAAAACTGTGATTGCTGAAATAATTTTTTTATGAATGAAATTTAAATCTCTTTCAGTATTAAACCTCTAGAAATACTTATTGAAAATGATTATTAAAAAAGGAATATTTACTTTTTGAAAATTTTATTAAACCAAAAATTCGGTGTAGTAAAATATTCCAAATATTGAATGAAATCTTATTGGAGAACAAATACTGATATAGTTCGCAAAAAAAGGAGTTTGAGGGAAATCTAAAATGACAAATACGAATGAATGAAGAATGAATATGATAAAACAATGAAGGTTTTTCTCTTTTCTCTATGAAATATAACATTTATGTTTTGGATTGTTATACACAAAATTTGAATTTGGTTTTTGATAGCAAAGACGGATTTGGAATTGTTTCACTGATAGTTTTATAATGTAAGCATTGCTTTTCATCTAACATATGAAATAGAACAATAATATTATGTGATATTAGGTAACAAAAATTTAAGATTTTATTGATTGCTCTATTAGAGTAATAAAGAATCCGAAGAAAAGAAATTCTATAAGAAGCATTCTATATATATATGAACTACTAAAGGCATACTAGAAAATGTTTATATGGATTTTTGCGACTAATAAACTCTTCAAATTGAAATGCATGCTGAATGTCTATTACAGATAATAGAAGAGTATAGAAGAAATTGTAATGAAAAATATAGATGAGATTTTTAGATAATTAAAACTGATTTACCTCACGCATGTGTGCTTACTGTTTGGTGCTGATGAGCAGATAGAAAAAGTGTAAACGAGCTGCCGTACAACAGAAGAAAAGGTCATATATTAAACTCATTAACTTTTCGGATACACGGAATTAATTGAAACTCATAATGGTTAAAATATTAAAAGTTCAGTTTCGATGGATGAAACTAATTTAAAAAAAAAATCACAGATCAAAAAATTGTGCACGCCTGTAACTAAAATAAATAAAGCTTATTGATTAGAATAATCAAAATAATATAAAATAAGCTTAAATAACGTTTATGTTGGATATTTAAAACTGTTTTATACTAAATGATTTTCCGTTACATGCTTATTATTTAATAGTCCTGATCAAAGTGAATATTTAGAGGGTAAGCAGAACTCTTTTCTTAAACAATTTTTTGCAATCTATTTTCTGATGGATGTGTAAAGTTTCAAAGTTATCTAAATTAGAGACACACACACTTCAGATTTCTTTCTTTCCTTACTAGAATAAAAATTCCTCATTACACATGCAGAAACATACGAGCTAACTAATTGACATCATTTCAAAAATGATTATTAAAGAGTTAATGGATAGTTACAAAAAAAATATTTTACTTCATTAACTGTAGCAATACTTAAAATAATATACATTAAATGATTTTAGAAGATTAAATTTCCAATTTTTATGATACAAAAAAGTCTTTCTTTACATAAAAAATTTACAATTATACGATTATATATATTGTTTACCCACAGTAAATATTTCATTTGGTTGTTCAGGTTGAAATAGGGCAATGAGGACTTTAAATAAAGTAGATTTTCATGAAGTATAGTAAAAATCAGAGGATTTATATTATTTTTCTCAAAGATATAACTTATAAATTGTTTTAATTATTTCTTACTTATTTATTTATTGTGTGTTTTACGTTTGATTATAAGTATTAATATTTTTTTGAAAGAGTAATAGGTTTTGCCTTTACATTTAGTTTTTATATACGTTATAAAATTCGACCTATTAATTTTTTTGCTATATATAGAATTATTTTTTTGCAATATAAAGTCTTAGATCGTTAGCATCTGCACACTCGGAGGATATTGCTAATCCCTAATACATTTACTATGAAAGGAATCTTTTTTCTCGTTCTGTTAATAGCTGTTTTTGCCATGGGTAAGTTCGTATCAACTCACTTCTCCTTTAGTTTATTTTCTCTACACTGAAAAAAAATAAAAGAGCCGAAATATTTTTAAAAAGATATCTTAAAAAATCTTTGGTATATATTTACAAAATAATGCCAATGAATTCTTTTCTAACCAAACTGACGATGTAATAACAGAACTAATATGATTTTTGTAATTTACATACATTATGTAAAAATATTTAATGCATGGGAGTGGTATTGCATGTGTCTTTAGGAATTTTACTTCTTCCTTGCGTAATTAATAAATAAATTTATATATATATATATACATATTTTATAATTTCAATGCTTTGAAATATGTTTGGTTACTTTCAGATTTGTATCAAATGATTATTGAATTATTTACACATCAAACATAGATTTTTTTTTCAAATTTTTCTTATACAAAATGCGGAACAAGTACTTATAAATATTTACAAATAACATTTTTTAAGTTTTTGATAATTTTGGTTTATTACTTTAAAGTATTAATTCACGGTTATTTACAAAACCTTTAAACTATTACGTGATATTTTTATTTATTTATAACTCTATAATTGTAAATAATGGCATTATTCGTGGATATTTCTTAACCATTTTACTGTTATATACAACATAATTAAAAGTTGCTGGAGACTATTTATGTATATTTATGAATGTACATATATAAGCACAGTTATTTAAATCCGTATGATTACGTAAAAGCAAAGCTAGGTTGAGGAACAGAAAGATTGAAGCAAATGGGAGGGAAATTTATTAAAATTTTTTAACCCTTTTTGGGAAAAACTTTTCAACATAAAACAGAGAAAAAATGGCTCCCAAACCCTAATTAATCTTGAATGAGATTTGTTCTTTTATGCCATTGTTTCTTTGACTAATATGAAGAAGATAACCTTTTCTGAGTAAGGTTTTTCAAGGGCAGTAATTATATAGAATATTCAGAATTGATTAAAATATTTAACTACGTCACATGCATTTTGCTACAAATTATTTAAATATGATGGAAATAACTTTCTCCTTCACATTTAAATTGAGATAAAAAATAAGTAAACAACAATCTATCTTTTCATTTTTATTAGAGCTTCAGATAAAAGGTTTCATAATGAGTCAGATCTGAAATATTTAATTGAATTGGTTTAAAACTCAAATTACTTTCTCCGAAACTGTAATATTAATATATCTTCCATTACATTATTTATTTTTCTTTCAGTTATGGCTGGTGAGCACCGTAAGTATGCAATGTATTTGTATAATTATAGTAATTTCGCATGCATTTTTTTAAAAAAAATTGTTTTTAAGCTATTTATTACAAATTTAGAGAAAATGTTTCATGCTCCAATGGTGATTACACACATATTTAAATAAATCAATTAATGAGAGACTAATATTATCTTTTTTACAGAATTTAAAAGTTTTTTGTTTCAAAATGTAATTTAATTAAATATTTAAATTGATTGTAGTAGCTTCCCATGTAAATTTTTGCAGAAAATTGTTTCAAAGCAATTTATTACAAATTTGCTGAAAATGGTTTTTTTTTTGCTCCATTAGAGATTAACAAATATTTAGCTAAAATGAATTAGAGACTAAAAAATTTTTTGTTTTTTTTTACATTACTTAAAACCTTTTTTTTAAAAATATAATTTAATTCAGTATTTAAATTAAGGAATATTACATAATAGCCATTATACGTAAAAGAAAAATATAATTAAAACTTCTAAAATCGAAGTAAAAGTATCGAAGCTACAAAAATAAGCAAAATATCGATTAGAAGATTCAACTTTATGTAAATGAGAATTTAGATTAAAATAAATATGCTTGTGGCAATTTTCATCAGAAACAGTTATAAAGTTTGACACAATGACTCATTTCTGATTATGTCAGGTAAAAATGGTTAGTTTATATTTTTGATAACTTTAGTTTAATCTTAGATATGTTGATATAAATGAAAGATGTTATGTAATTGAAAATTATATAAATCTAATGTAATATCATTTGTTTTTTTATTTTACAGACTACAGAGTTAAGGGTAAGAAAATTTGAAGAACTAATAATACATTTAAAACTTATTTATGAAAATTTTACTTTCATAATAATGATTTTTTTGGCTAATTAATCTAAATTGTTATGCAAGATAATTACTTAAGCCATTACGTAATTTTCTTTAATTTTCTACAGAAGATCCTCAGGATCATGGACACCATTCGGGTGGAAGTAAGCCGTTTTCAACTTTTTACATATTTATTCATTAAATTTATTTCATAAATGGAAAGAACCAACAACAACCAGAACATTTGTCCGTTTTATAATGCTGTATTAGTTTCGGATTAATAAGCATAGACTTTTCATGTATTGTTTACTATATTTATGAGAGTTCCAGTTTTAACCTATCATAGGTAATATAATTAAAATACCCTTTTTATTGATTAAAATAATCCAACTAAACTCTTTCCTACAAATCCCTTCTCTTTAGGAATGGATAACATTGATCATTGTCCTACTTATACACTTCTCTATGACTTTAAAAACTAAACATAATAGCAATCTACACTGCGGTTTCTAAGGTATGCAACACCATGAAAGAATCATCAGAATTAAATGAACTTTGCAGCAATTATCATATATAATATGCTACGTAAAAGTAAAGTTTCAGAGCCACCGCGAATGCGTGGCATGCGCAACGAGCTTTGAACTGATGCTGAAAGCGTATAAATTAAGGGCTGTAGCGGGGCGTTGAAAATAGTTAAAATTATTTCAGTAGTGGCGAACCGTTTAAGTGAGACCCACAAAAGTATATCACCTCCTACGAAGAGAAATAAGGATAAATTCCAACAACTCACGGAGTTTGAATGGGGGAGGATTATCGGCCTTCGAGAAGATTGATTTTTCTTATCGCGCAGTAGTAGTTCGTGTGCAGCGTAACAGTTCCACAGTGATGCGAGTTGGGAAGCATTGGAACGACGAGCACCGAACAACTCGAAAGTCTGGCAGTGGACGACGGAATGTGACGTTAGCACACGACAATCGACACATGGTGAATGGCCATACAGCTTCATCCAGGCAGTTGACAGCACGTTGGTCTACTGTTACAGGTGTACTAATGTCGGTTTCGTCAATTCGTCTACGTTGGCTGCACCGTGGAGTGCGTGCAAGGGGGCCTTTATGTAGGATCCCCCTCACGGCAAATTATCGACAGCTGCGTCTGCATCGGGCTCATGAGCACATAATCTGGCAAGGAGATTGGCACCAAGTAGTCTTTTCAGATGAATCACTCTTCAATTTGTAGGACCATGATGGTCGCATTCATGTTAGACGCTATGCCGGCTATAGCTGCCTTCCAGAGTGCACTTTCGAACAACATAGTGGTCTAACACCCGGAGTTATGGTTTGGGGTGTGATTTTGTATCATGCACTTCAATTTGCTACAAATTGAGGGTAATCTCAATAGCAACAGGTACGTCCGTAGTGCCATAGCCAGAAGTCGTTTCCTTTCTTCAAGGCATCATTGGAGTTATCTTTCAGCAGGATAATGCACTCCTACATGTTGCAAAGACTGTTCAAGACTTCTATTCAAACCAACATATGCAACTTTTTTCTTGGCCTGCTAAATACCGGATATATCGCATATTGAGCAAGTGTGGAATTTGGTTGGTAGGCGTCTCGCTTGTGATCCGTGTCCTGCAGCTTCAAAAGATGAACCTTTGTTGCGCATACAAGCGACATGGAATTCCTTCCACCAGCAGACATTTAAAATCTGTTTGACTCCATGCCACGTCGACTAGCAGCAATTTTTGTAGCGCATGGTTGGCTACGCAAATACTTGATTTCCGACGCCATCAATTGTTTTTTTTACTTTGAAAATGTCGTCATTTATTGGTACTAATACAAGTCGTTTGTGCATTAAAATTAATTTAATTTTGATGATTCCTTCATGGTGTTGCATTTTTTTACAAACAGAAGTTTATTTGTTGTGTAAAAGAAAATTAAAAATATTTATTTTGATAAAAATTGAAAGAATGAATTAGAAATATGTGTTTTTTATTTTTGTTAACTTCCCCTTTACACGCACCTATATTAATAACATTAAATATTAATAATAATTATAACAATCTACAAAAGTTTAATAATTTTTTAATAAAAAATTGTCATTAATTTACCAAATTCCTGGTGAAAACCAACCGTTGTAAACCGTTAACCGCGTAATCAGAAAGCCATTTATTTCACCAAAGGATAAAAGCTTTATATCAGTTATATTCGTATATTTTTGTCAACTGTTAAAAAAACACCAAAAATGTCCTGTTGTTCTATATTGTAAATATATATATTTGTTTAATTTGATATGAACTTAATTTTAAGTTTGTTGCTTTTTCAATAATTTATTGATAAACGTTTGTAATCATCTTCATTTATTCTGAAGCAAAATACATATTCTATAAAAATAGTTTAATAGTATGATGAACAATCTAATCAATTTTTATTCAACTCCATATATATATATATATTAAGAAGAGGATGGGAGTCAGACTAGTTTGTTTGTAATCCACTTGACCTCCTTTTTAAATATGTGGAGTAATTTCTTAACAGGCAAACGCTTAATAACATCAATTTAATTTTTCTAGCCACATATAAGTTTTAGATATGCAGTTGTACTTATAGCAAATATACTGTTAATGGGGTTTTATTTTATTTTAAGATTATAGATGAAATTAACTTTTGTATAAAATCTTGAAATTTTATTTTAAGCTGAAATAGAAAATAAACGACACTCAATTATATATTTTAATGATATAGTAATTTTTCAATTAATCGTAAAATGTAAACTACTCTGTTATTTAAACCTTGAAACATTTTTTATTTTTGTGCTAAATATACTTCATTTTATGCAATTGCTTTGAATTTAAGTTCTTTAACACACCCTTTTTGAATACACACACACACACACACACACACACACATATATATATATATATATATATATATATATATATATGGAGGGAAAGCTAAAAAGATTTAAGGGAAGTTTGAAACCTCTCTCTCTCTCTGTATATACTGACAATGTTAAATTGGCTGTTTCCGATATACTTTTTCTCAAAATCTACTTTATGTACATACTTGAAGTTTTTCACACAATTAAAGTATACATTTCTCCTTATACTGAAATGAACTTTTAGCTAATTTTGAATTTGTTAATAATTTATGAAATTTTATCAAACATTGCAAAATTCGACCCATTTTTCTCATAAAAATTTTGCAAAAAATACATTTTAGAATTTTTTACAAAAAGCTCATTTCTGTATATATCAGCCATCATTATAAATATATCATAAAAAATTTACATACCTGTTAACAGTAGTTTTTCAAAGAAGGTACATCGAACATCAAAATTTACATTTTGAGATATAAATTGATTTTAATGTATACAGTGAGATTTCTGATTGGCCAGGAAATAAAGAAAATAAACGGCTCAATTTACAATCAAAGATACATGTTTAAGTTTATATCAGAAGTTCAACTTTTAATCAAAAACGAAGTATTTGCTTACATTTTTCGCCATTCAAATGGGCATGGCCCAGCTTCAAGGAATATTTAAAAATAGGTTTTAAGGGCTCATAATTACCCTAGGTAGGGTCGGCAACTGTGGCTCGCGAGCCACATGCGGCTCTTTATTCAATACGCAAATATTATTTATCTACACTATTAAATACGTAGGTAAACAAACGTATCTATGCGAGTGACTTCGTGACTAGGTGTATCTTCTCACGAACCGCACCATGCAGTAACTCGCTGAAGATACCAAAAGATCGGGTATGATGCTAGGTATCCGTTTTGAGCATTTATATCCCGATATTGCAATTAGTTAAAAAGATATTAATTAAACAGCTTAAAACGCATAATTGTTGCCGTTTTTACCCACTATGTGGCGAAACTCCAATTTTTCGACCTTTTCTTGACACTACTTATAATTGAATAAATAGATATTTTTTCTTATAAATAAATAGATAAGATTTTTTTTTTATCAAAAAACTTTATTTTTGCAAGTATTATTTATTGTTGGCAAGAAAAAATTTTGTGGCTCTTTAAAAAGTTTGAAGTTTTGTAAATTGTAATTTATGGCTCTTCCGACTCAAAAGGTTGCCGACCCTTGCCCTAGAGGTTAAAGTAAGGTATTTTTAGAAAGGTTAAAATCTATACAATTTGAAAATGTAAAAATCTCAAATTGTCAAAAATGTATGATTTTAGCTTTCCAACACGCCTTAAAATATGCTATTACAATTTGCGTGAGTTAATTATTTCCTGATTTATTTTGTACAATTTTCCTGCTAAATTACTATGGAAAAATCTTACAAAATGTTTAACCTGGAAGTTTTCACGCAGAGTGTGTCATACCTACCGTCCATTCTTTTTTCAATGCTCCTTCTAAACCTTTTTTGGAAAAGGATAGTTTCTCGTGTAGCTGACTTTAAGACCATATACTTTGAGGGGCCTTAGCTTATAGGTGAATTCTAAATATATATTTTTGGATACCGTCCCTTCTGTTATATCATACCCTGTACGTGAATCACCGTTTCAGTTATGAATGCATGAGAACTTTTTAAATATTCCTTATTCCTAATGATAAAAAAAGTGATATTTAATTTAATAGATACAGTTTTAATAGATAAAGTACAACAGTTCTTTCGGATGAAGGAATTCTCTTCACGGTTATGTTGAGTAAGAATCAAATGATGAAATGCATAAGAGCAAGTATGATTCCTTCAATTGCAATTTGTCCCGATTTAGAAGAAAGATACACTGTTGAAAAAAAATGATTAAAATGTAGAAACACAAAAACATTTTGGAAGAACGAAATTTTAAAGGAGACAACTGGTACACATCTTATCCCCTTTCAGATGAACTTTTGAAAAAAAAACTATTGCTGAAACAATAAGAGAAAATAAAAATGAAATTCCAAAATTTTTGAATTTAAAAAATAGAGAAGTTTACTCTTATATGTTTAGTTTTAATAAGATAAATATTAAAAATAAAATAAGATCCAGTGAAGACATCACAATCACTCACGACGAGACTAAAGGAGTGTATAAAAAATGTACTGAATGCCCTTACAAAAAGAACAGAAAAACTAAATTTGGGTGTGTTAATGTCATAAACATTTTGTATTTCCTACTTTGCTTCCATTTTAACTTTGTATATAAATTTTACGGTAGAAAATGTAAACACCCTTCGGTGAAAGATAACCTGCGCGAGAACATTGGGTCGTTTTTTTCGTGCGAGTGATGCCGGGTTAACCCTAGTTCCATACCTTAAATCAGTGAACGCTATAGAAAACAAATATTTCCTAATGGGTCCTTTCAATTTTATTCATATGAAATGTCTATCCTTTTCTTGGCTCTCTAATTTGGATATTAAGTACTTTCAAATACGCGTCATTCCCTCAATTATATATATATATATATATATATAATACACAGAGAGAGAAGTCAGGTGATCAGGTCTTTTTGCGCGTGTGATGAAGAGTTAACCCTAGTTCCATACCTTAATGTATCCGACTACGTTCGGAACCGTGATTTTAAAAAAGCGCGTAAAACGATAATTTCCACGATATTTAGTGCCGCTTAGATTAGAATACATGTATAAAATTGTTTTAAGGACATTATGACAAAAAAATTATTTAAATACAATATTTTGGCAAACAATTAACTTAGAATAACCATTTTTCAAAATGTTCTCATTTTATAAAGAATGCTTCTATAATAATAATATTTTGCTTATATAAAGTAGACTTCTTCAGAGAATCTGAACTATTTTTTTTTTGAAAATTTCACATTATTTTTAGAGTTACCACCCATTGAAATGATTATCGGCGTTTTTTTCTTATAATTTCTCCCTCTGTTGTGTAAAATACAGATAAATCCACTTCTAAGGTATATATTTCAAAAATTCTAGTTCAGCCTCTGTACAGAGGTTTCAGCTTTATGCTGACAAAATATTATTATAATAGAAGCATTTTTCATAAAATGAGAACATTTTGAAATTTGGTCATTCCATGTTAATTTTTTGTCAAAATATTGTACTTAAATAATTTTTTATATACGTTTTCTAACTAAGTGACACTAAATATCATAAATATTAACCATTTATATGATTTTGAAAATCACGGTTCCGAACGTAGTCGCGGATACCTTATGAATTAAAAAATTGCTGCAAATATTTATTCTGAAGTTACTTACCATCACTTACTTCTTTTCTATAGGTGTTTTTGATGATGCTGCAGGTCTTGCAGATGGAGTTGCAAGTGGACTTACAGGTGGAATCTTGTGATAAACAAAAAAATTACTGATGGAAAGACTTCCGGATTTCGTTTTTAAACTTGTCAAAATTTTAAAACATTAAGTGATAACCAATGTAATAAAATAGTTAAATGTATATATTCTAATTGCGTTTTTTTTTATAATTTTTTATTATGTGAAACAACATATAAAGAACATAACGTATTCTAAATATAAGGAAGGGGTAAAAGATCAGATTTGTTGTGAAAACACATACTTAAATATATGTACATATGTTTGTGTGCAATCATATATGATATACTAAATAGAAATAAATCAAAGAGATCTATACAATAATTTGATATATGAAAATACAAGGCAAACCAAAAGTTCATTTCCCCACTAATAAACAATTAGCTCTCTGGATGAAGACTGAAAGTTTTAAGCCTTGCATTTCACTATACATTTGGTTTGAAAAGAAGAAATATAGTGTAAGAATATTTTTTTCAGAAATATTTGCTAGATTATAACAACATAAAAATAAATTATTATTACTTAAATTTATCTGAGATTTTTTTCAATTAAAAATACCATTTAAATAAGAATCCGCATACTAAAGCTAGGAAATAAAAAAATCTAAATGCATATAATATAAATGTTGAAGTTATTTATTCTGTGCAACCCAGGCTTACAAAAACAAACCCGTCCGAAAAAAACCAGATTAGCAAACAAGGAGAAAAATATTGAAATGCTTAAAAGCAAAATATAATTACATTGTAAAAAACATTAAAACAGCACATGTTTTTAATTTTTCTTTCAAGGAAAAGATCCAGATATACTTCATTAAGAGTCTAAACAAAACTGTTATTTGTCAAACGAAATACGAAACTTGAAACTCTAACTTCCAAAGGCATGTGGAAACAATTAATAAAAACCAGTGAAAAAAATTGAATTAAAACAATTCTTTAATAATGGACATTAGAAATATTTATATGTAATAATTAAAATGATAGTCATGATCTAATTCAGGGATCTTCAGTATTTTCAGCCTTACTGCTGCATTAGCTTCCTAACAGCAGAATATGTTATCAGTCTGGGGCTGATAACATATTCGAGAAAAAATTAAAAAGAATTAAAACGTATATAATATTTTTAATTATTTATCACATATTATTTTATTCAGTTATTATTTATTAACACATAGTTATACTACACCTAAGCATCTGTATTATCGAGAAATATTAAACTGTTTCCTGTGAATGTCAAAACCACAAACATTTCTGGGTAAAGATTTCATGTTAATAACATCAACATTGACCTGAGAATAAGATCAGATAATTACTCACCTTGTTCTGAACGTATTTCATTCTTAAAATTCTTTGTTCATACAAGTATGTTCCAAATTTACCTTGATGCAAAGATTTCGAAATGCAGAAAGTCTTCGTTGGGCAAAAACAGGTAGAACTCTGTATTATTTACAGGTTTTTCCTAAGGAAGTGATTTGCTTTCAACCCTATGACCTCCAATTGCAGTTCATCTGTGAAAGGAGCCACATTTGCTTCAAGTGCAATTTATAACAGCCTCACTTATGCCTTTAAATCAAAATAAAAAATAAGGAAACCGCTTTTAAAACTGAAGTTGGAACTAATTGATGATCTCTTATTCAAAAGACGTGGCGAGCTCAGATGTTGCTTTATCAAGAAAATCTTAATCTGCTGAAAATGTAACAAATTTTTGTCCTGGTGGCCTTTAAACCTGACCAATACAAGTTAAAAGTTTGTTTACAGATAAAAAATTGATTTCTCTTCTTGTAATTTCAGACACAGAAAAGTTGAAAGACTAGTCAAGTCTTCAGGAATGGGTAATTCCGTACCAAATCTTCAACAGACACTAAATGGCTATTACTTGCGTTTACTTTCTAGAAAGTCACACATAATGAAATCTTAATTCAAATACTCTAATTCAGAGCATATTCATAGATTACCCACTTTTTTTCCTGTGTAATTTGGTGAATTTTACGATTCTGACTTGCATCTTTCAACGTACCTCAGAGCTTTATCAATGGTTGAGCTAATGTGACTTTTAAATATACCTTATTCGAAATAGTATCAGTACAATGGTAATGATCTCATATTTACCTCATAAAGCTTGCTGGTGAATAACACAGTGCAAAAACATTAGTTAAAGAATATTTTTCTCTTTACACATCTGCTTTTCAGTTGTATAACTAAGCCTTTTTCTATGCCACTTATGTCATTTCATCATTCAACAGTCAAGTAACTGAGGCTTGGCTAGTTCAAGTTACAGTCAGAAATATTTTTCTCTTCATTTCCTTGAATATATCCTTCCTACAGTGAAAACATTATGTGGGGAACCAGCTCTTTATTTACCCCATTCTTATTCACACTTCTAATGAAAAAACGTTGAGATATTTACTAGCTGTCGAATGATCCATTCATTCGATTTGCAAAAAGAATGGAACTTTGTTGCATTTCCTCTGTTTAAGTTATATTATTTTAGGGATGACTACAATGCGGTGAGTAATGCTGATTGTAACTAAAGCTAAAACTTAATTTTGTTTCCCAGTTTTGGGTAAAGTTTCTCAACCACTCCACAAACATTCCTTCATTTTTCAAAATCTTTAGAAGGTTTGCCACTTTTAGGGAGGACTTTGGCAACTTAATAACTGGGCTTTCTTAAGTGTTGGTTTTAATTTGAGAATTTATTAAACTATATTTTCTAAGCTGTGAGTTGAGTTGTCAGCACGTATTTTGTCCTCTAACTGCGTATATTGCTCCTAATAATTGCTTTGATGACGATTGCGCAATCAAGATCACAAGCAAGATCTTGCTGGATTTGATAAAGAAGTATTCTAAACTTATTTTTTCTTGAAATTGCCTACACTCCTTATCTATCTTTCCTTGTCTCTTTTCTTGATTATCGTTGAAAATTAAAGTAAAGAAACTTTAACAATACAAGAAATAAAAAGACTAAATGAATGATGGACACAATGTCGCTCAAAACACTAGAGTATGCGAACTAATTTCATCGCAACTATAGCTGTAAATGACCCGAATTTTTTTAAAAATTTTAATATTACTTAAGTTAATCTTACCCGCATCTAGTCTGCAAACACATTTCATGGTAGAAAATTGTTTTTTGTTTCCCAATTCAGAATATCGGGGACTTAACAACAAGATTTGCAAAACTTTATAGAAAAAAATAAGTAACTACGCAAAAAAATCACTAAATAAGGGGAGTGCAAACCGTTTCGCAATTAGATGCTGCATACCTACAACAGACCCCGAATCCCAGTAGTCAACAACAATTAGCAAACTGTGATAAAAATAATCAAGTCTTAAACGCAAGCAGCGAACCAATTAAATTTCAGCCACTAGAGGGAGTTTATCATCTTACTAGCTGGTAAACCCGTTCTTCGCACGGGTGAATTGAAAAATTAAACAATACAGATTAAAGGATAAAAAATTTTAATAGTTAATAATTTTATTTAATTGAAAAATTTAAAAAAAAAAGCTTTTGCATATCTCAGCTGAACAAAAAAAAAACATGTTTGTTAATTTTTTGTCTGTGGTCTAATAGCTGATAAAAAAGTTTTTTTAAAATTTTACTACCCCCAACTCTTTGTGGGTCACTTTTGGGAAAAACTCTTAAAGATTCTGCAGCAAAAGTAACACATTGTTACAAATTTTGTGTAATGAACGCTTAAAATAGTATAAATAATTTATATCTGGAAATGCAATACGTTAATATTAAGTTCTGCAGTATTTATTGAAGTGATAACTTACTTCTATCGGCGTGTTTTGCTCCTGAGTGAACTTGAATAAACGTCGCGCTCAGGTTTGTAATGCTCATTCAGCGTTTTCGACTTTATCGGCTTGCTCTCAAGGTCGTCCGTGACCAACCCCCAAAAGAAAAATTGGGACGTTTTCCGCCATTCGAAACGACATGAAACGAGATTGTTTGTCCCCACCAATACGCCTTAAAAATAAAGTTCCTAGCTTCAATCTAATTGGGGTTGCCCCACCGCCACCTCTTTCTACGAAAATGAACGAAGAATTCTTTCTAATCCTAGTTGAAACATGAAAATGAAATATGTAATATTTTTTTTAAAAAATAGGCTTAGAGAAAAAGAAAAATCCTACACTAAAATTAAACAAAATGTAGAAAAAGGAAAAATTTTTACAGAACTAAACAAATAGTATAAAAAATTTCCCAAAATTTTCAGTGAGTTCAAAAATAATAAATATTTGGGCAAAAAACAGGGAAATTTCAATGAAAAAAATTCTATTAATCCATTGCTTAAATAAAATTGTGAGTCTAAAAAAAAAATTCAAATTTTAAAAAAATTTTAAAATATCAAAATTTAAAATTAAAATTTTTAAAAAAATTTTCTTAAATTTTAATAAAAAGAAAACAAAATATAAAAAAAGGCTTCCCTTTCCCTCCCCGTTTATTTTTTGTAAAAACTTTTTTTTAAATTAAAAGAGATTATATAACCCGGGGGAATTTTAAGGGATATAAATCTTCTGAATAAACCCTTTTAAAAAAAATTTTTGACCTAGATTCCTCTTTTCCCCAATAAACTCCCTTTTGTCTTGGTATCCTTTTGTTTAAATTAATTCATGGATAGAATTACATATTGTTAAATTACAAGCAAAATTCATAAAACCGGATCGGGTCTTCTGAAGAAATTATCTATGATTTTAAGTGGGAATTTTAAAGCAGATTTTTCAAAACACAAATCAAAACCTTTAGTTGACTTTTTAAAATCAAAATTCAACTTCATTTTTGTCAAATGACCCAAAAATGAAAAGCACGGGGAAAAATATGGAACAACGCTTGACGGAGTTTTTTTTTTTTATATATAGATATTTAAATAAAATTTTGAATCTGAAGTATTTATAACCTATTTCAGCTACCATAAACCTATTGTTTTCTTCTTAAAATACAATAATTTCCAAATATGATTGTATATTTCACACAAAAATATAACTTTATAAGTAGACATACGAATAAATAATTTTATAGGGCAATACTAATATCCCCTTGTTTTTATTCACCTAACTAATCCCTGAAATAATATTACAACCAAAATTTGAAGTTATCACTTCTATAGTGTGGACATAAGCACACACTTTTTTATATTAAAATTGTAATATTCACAAACAACGCCATTCGGAATACCTGCCTATTCAATTGAAATTATAGAGTTATAACTAACTACTAACCACACAAACCAATTATGCAAATGATGTAGTATGAAAGACAAAGTTTATCTACTTTAAATACCAGAAACAATAAAAGTAAGTTTTGTTCTAAAATAAAAAAAAATAGTGATTAGACTGATCAAACCAATACATTAGAAGTGAGTGCGCACTGGTGCCTGCTGTAGACAAAACAAAAATGGGAATTTTGCTTCACACATAAAAGATATATATATGCTGAAGTGTAACTCTAATGGTTTTTGCAGCTCACGCCAGAATAGCTTGCTGATGGCAGAATTTTTTCCTACTTAACAATTATCGTTATATTTGTGACACTTCAAGCAATACCTTTATCAATTCTAGTCTATGTATTATTCTGATGTATAAGATATATTATTGTAAAGTTTCATTAAAGTCCTTTCAGTTGTTTTTGCGTGAAAGAGTAACAAACATACATCCATACAAACTTTCATTTATAATATTAGTAAGGATTTACTGTGAACAGAAGTAGAAATTTAACCTGAAGAAAACTGTTATTTAATGTAAGGGGGGGGTTCCCGAAATATAACGTTCTCCTATATACCCCCTAAAAAGGGAAACAGGTAAAAGGAAAGTATAAGTTTAAATAACAACATATAAGTTTCAAGTAAGCGTTGCTGATCTTGGCGGAATACTGGTAAATTTCCAAATTTTCTTCCGTAGATAAAACGACCACACCTGGTTGAAAGAATTTCACGGGCCATAGTATGGAGCATTTGGCCCACTAGTCGCAGTTTAAGACTCTTTCAAAGACATTAAATTAAAAGAAAATTGATTCCATGGAAGCAAGATGAAGAAATACACATTTGAAAATTACCAAAATAAATATACATCAACATTATTGGTTGATTTGCATATATACTTACAAATAATAAGAACATATTTTCGTTCAATTGCTATGCTATTCTCACATAAATTATTACTTTCTAAGTTATGCTAATTATAGAAATGTTAAGCATGACAAAGTATACTTGTATCATGGCTACAATAAAATCGTTGAAAAGATTCAGAGATGAATAGAAGAAAAAATAAGATAATCTTCGCTTTAAAAGATGTTTTGCTGATAAGAAAATTGTCTATCATTTTTATGGATAGAAAAAAAGCAATATTGTACCATTTTGAATCCTTACTAAGTTGATCAAATGCTGAGAAATTTGTCTTGGGTTGTGGCAACATGTTTCATTCTGTGGTGAGTCAAAGGTAGGGGACATTGTTTTCTCAAATCCCGAATAAAATATTTAAATTTTTATTTTAATTATACCATCAAAGGTTTTCACCAAATTTATCACTTAGATCTTGTTAGTGAAAGAGTCTATTCTAAAAGTGGGAAATTACTCATGATGTAATAAAAGTGTCAATTTTCCTCATTTTAAAAATTTTGCTCATCACCACTAATTCAAGAGACCAGGGAATATTTTCTTTATTTTTACAAGAACACACATTACACCTATCCTCCACCCTTTAATTTTTAACCACTTAAAGCTGAATTTGTGCACAACCTGTACATTGACAGATTTCCTACACAATACGTTAATATTTCTAAGCAAAATATAAAAATACTTATTTTGATATGCTTAGTTTTACATGGCTGTAAAAAAGATAAGTTATAAAAATTACTAACGATGTTTCTATGATTAGATTTAGAAAATGTTTCTTGAAACCCATTTTGGGTTAGAATCAAATAGTTAAAGAAAAATTAAGAAAATATAATTTTATCGAATGTAAAGTTTATGTTTATGATGTGGTAGAGAGTAATATTTGTTGCTTACGAAGTGCGAGATAGAAAGAGTTTGAAGAAAGGAGAATAAAAAAAAATTAGGGACTATAATAAAAAAAATATACCTGAAACATGTAAATAAATTATATTTATATATTTTTACAGAAAAACAAGTAGTTAAAGTAAATTTTCATGTGATCGTTCAAGATAAATTTCTTCGCTTATTACTTTTTATGTTCTACATCAGTATAAAGTCAATTATTTGTGTATATATAACCATAAAAAATACATTTCAATTTATATATACACTTCTCATGTCAATTTTATTAATAACGAAGCAATACTATCCATTTAAACTGCTCATTTTAGAACAAAATAAAAGAATGTGCAAAAGCATGTCTACATAAGATAAGAAGATATAAATGTACAAAGTATCGTAGTACTTTTACAGTAATTTAACTGGTAGAAAACATGTTGTGGAATGTGTATAGGCTTATCTTCCATTCCAATAAAAATAAATAAATTAACAACAAGATAAAATAAATGTACAACTACTATTGTGGTGCGGAGTATGTTCTGTTTCAAAATATTTGTAATGGGAATCATCAGTCGTAACAGTTGTAAAATATGTATAATATGTCAAACACAGAACATTCTTTTTAAATTTTAATAATTTCATAACAGTATTGTAAAATATTATACGAGATCTATATAATAGCATTTTAAGTATCATTTTTTTGTTTTTTTTTTTCGTGTTCAAAATTTTTAATTGTGTGGTTCATATTTATCTACTTTTGAAAACCATATTTAAAATAACTGTTGATGTTTTTCACAGCCACAGAATGAAATTGCTTAAATTGATGTTAGATATTTTGCCACGTAAATGAAGAAACAGATTATGATTCTCTGGTAGAAAAATAAAAATCAAATGAACATAGCAGTTACAGTTTTATCAGAATATTTCCTTATTTTTTTAAAGAAAATTCCTCTCTCTTTCTCACTGTATATATATATATATAAAGTCTAAATTCTTTTCAAATGAAGATGAATATTTATCAATGAAAACCTAAAAATACTGAGATGATAGGAAACCATACTTGTAAGATATACGAGAAATTAAAATTTTAAAAATCTATTCTGAAATACTTATAAATTTTGCTGACTTAGGGCAGCTTATATATAAAATACTTTATAAAAAACGTGGTTGAACATGTTTTGTGTGGCTAGATAAAATAACATTATATATATATATATATATATATATATATATATATATTATTTTCAATAGGTTTTTGCTCGGTAGTCAGATTGACATCTTGACCGAAATATCTGTACATGCACCTCAGTGGCTCCGGTCACATAAATTGAAATAGTCACAGTAGAACTTGGCCCTCAAAGGCTATTACGCCACTGAGTTCAGTTATCCACATACAACCAAAGAACATTCGGGACTATTTCCTTATATTCTTTATTATATCTTGACTGTCTCATATACAGTCTAATAATTTTATAATTTTATTTTGTATGCTTTATTCTGTTTGACGACATAACTACTACTGAAAATTTACTATCTAAAATTTACTATCTCTATATATATTTCCATCGAAATTAATCCAATGAAAACTGTGATTGCTAGAATAATTTTTTATGAATAACATTTTCGTCTATTTCAATAATAAAGCTCGAGCAATATTTATTGATAACGATTATTTTCAAAAGAGTAATATTTAATTGCGAAAAGTTTTATGAAATAAAAATTTGGCTGAATGAAAATATCCCAACTAGTGGATGTAATCTTATTAGAGAGCAAAATTAATATTGTTAGCAATAAAGTAGTTTTGAAAGAAATCTATACAAATAAATAAAACTGAAGTGTCTGTTTGTAATTTCAAATTAAGAGCTTTTACTAAGCACATTTTAAAAGTAAGTACGGTACTTATATCAAAAATGCAATTTTGAAAACTTTGTTCTCTCTTTTTGTTCCGACTAATTTCTGAAACGGCTGGCCCGGTTTTGAAAGGACTTTCACTCACAGATGACTGATGTTATAAGGAATAACTTAGGCTTCTTTTATTTTAGAAAAAATTAAGGTTCCATAAAAACAAAATTAAATCTATTGAAATAGTAAACAATATCCGATTCAAATAGGAAAGTATAAATTATTTTATCTATCTCTATATATAAATGGTTGTTCGTATATACGGCCTCGCTTAACTCCAACACCATTCAACTGAACACTATGAAAATTAGCATGTATATATATATTTTTTGTGGAGATGGTTTTTGTGCTATACTCTTTGTTGCAGCTCCCTACAAGGTGACTCTACAGCAAACCGACATCTGCACTTTTCAATCAATCGCAAGTTATGGTCAACATGGTCGCCAATAATGATGAACACTTGACTCTATCGCCAACATTTTGCTATATTTCCATTGAATCGCCATTATAGTGTAAGGAACGGCTTGCGAATATTACAATTTTAACATAAAATAAATACAGTAGAAAGTAATATTACGGTTTAAATATTTAGATATAAATTATTTACACTATTTTAA
The DNA here is from genome assembly GCA_019973955.1 of Trichonephila inaurata madagascariensis. Taxonomy (NCBI): domain Eukaryota; kingdom Metazoa; phylum Arthropoda; class Arachnida; order Araneae; family Nephilidae; genus Trichonephila; species Trichonephila inaurata. The sequence goes on from BMAV01004796.1 coordinate 60,187, forward strand.
GCGTTCATTACACAAAATTTGTAATAATATGTTACTCTTGCTGAGAAGAGATCAGCTTAGGAAGGTGTTTTAAAAATACACGCACAAGTGAGTTACGGGGGTGTTACGAATAAAAAATTATCATCTATTAGACTATCAGACTTAAAATTTAAGAAATCTGATTATTTGCTGTACTGAGATATGGAAAGCTTTTTTTCGTTTAATTTGCAATTCACGTAAAAAAATCAATAAAAACTTCTTTATCTTTCACTCTGTATTGTTTAATTTTTCAATGCATCCATGCGATGAACGGGTATACCAGCTAGTCTAAAATAAAAACTACGAATAAAGGAAGAATGAATAGGATAAGATAATGAATATTTTCCTCTTTCCTCTATCAGGTATAAGCTTTATGTTTTGGATCTTTATAAAAAATATATTAAAATTTGTGGTTTTTGAATATGAGGCAGATTTGTAATCGTTCCACTGAATGTTTTGTAACGTAAACATTGCTTCATGGGATATATGAAGTAGAACAATTATATTAAGTTAATTTAGGTAAAAATTAAAGATTGTATTGATTGCTCTATTTGTGAAGTACAATCACCAAAGGATAGATATTCTATAGGAAAAATTCTATAGATATGTGAACTGCTAAACGCAATTTAGAACATGTTTATATGGATTTTTGTGGCTAATAATCTCCTCAAGTTGAAATACATGCTGTACCTCTATTATTGATGATAGAAGAGTAGAAAATATATAGAAGAGTACAGAAGTATTTGTAATGAAATCTATAGATAAGATTTCAAGATGTTTGAAAAACATTCACCTCATGTGAAACGAGAGTAAGACTGAAACTCAAAAAATTGAGAAGGAATTATAGTAATTTTTGAAATATTATTCAAAATAGTTTCGATAAATGTTTTTAATCACTTCTTAAAAAATAATAGATAAAATTTCTTTCAAAGTCATAAAAATTATTTACTCATCAAAGACAAATATTTTTTTTTTATTTTTATTTTTACAAATTTCAGAACAATTATTTATGAATAGCATTCTTATATTTTTAAAAATTGTGTTTTATTACTTTAAAATATTAATGCATGGCTATGTACTGTACTGAAACTTCAACATATTACGTGATATTTTTATGCGTGTTAAATCTGTAGGGATTTAATGAAGGAATTTTTTTTTACTTTTATACGCCACAAAATAGTAACAGAGGTTTTTTTTTAACTTTATAATCACTGATGATACTCTTCTTGCAGATAAAATACAAAAGAATAAAAAGTTTTCTTTTTGGAACATCAAAAAACAATAGTAGGGATTGATTTTTTTAAAAAAAAAACATTATCAGGAATATAGCTTTTAATTTAAAAACTCAGTCCATTGGATAAAGTTTATTTAACTATCATAGCATTTTTTTTTCATTTACACAACATTGGAGAAATTAGATTAATTTTGCAATTCGTAAAAGAATTTAGCAATACCATAATTAAAAAGTTGATAAATTATTACGAATCACTTATATTAGTTCTGTAATGGATCTATTCGCGAATCTGTAACTAATCCTCTTGTGGTAAATATATTCATTTTTAACTAATGTTCTATTGAAAACCTTCTTCCGAAGAAGAAGCCCCTCAGGGGGCTCACCTCCTTTAGGTGAGTTCGGATTTCACGCTCCCGAGGTACCCTAGTGATCTTTTCCTCTTCCTAAGGGGTTTACTGTCTTTGGTAAACATGGGCTTCACGAACCCAGGGCACCCTAGTGATCTTTCTCTATTTTCGGCCCTTCTTCTTGCCATTCAAATTTCACTTTTCTTCTTTTCCCGTCTAGACCACAGACCCAAGTTACAAAATGAACTATGTTAAAAATTTGTTTTTTCTATTGAAAAACTCTTTTTATTACTAACATATTATGGTTTTACATTTTGTATTGCGTTGAACTGCAGTTTCTTTTCGTATATTTCTTTAATACTTTGATTATGTTACTTTATTTGTTTCGACTAACAACGTTGGTTTTCCGACCCGCATGTTTTGCCGTGTGCGGCGTCCGTAAGGAGGAGGAAAATGGTGTTCTGGGGATCCTTTGCGTTCCCTTTGTCCCTCTTCTCAGTAGGGAGGAGATTGATAGCCTAGGGACTCTCTTTCTGCGTTCCCCTTTGGCCCGCACACTTCACACTATGGGCGGGTGGCAGGAGTGAGCCCGCTCTAATCAATCGGCTGGTAGTACTCTCTTCAGTCCCCGAAGAACTGCTGCTCAGGGTTAGTGCTGCAGATAAGGGTGTCGGGTTTACCGTTGGATCGCCCTGGACTGTAGCGCATTATATTCTGGGTGTACTCTGGGTAGCGCCGTGCCTGGTTTTGGCCAGATGACCGGCACACCTCCTTGTTGGACTCCGTGGTTTGGGTGGGAGGCACGCCAGGATGAAGTTGTATACGCGTATTTATGGATCAATGCTGCTGTGCCGGGTAAAGGCCTCGTATTACCCAACCTAAATATTGACCGAATATCGACTCATACCAGATTTCTTTTTAATTTCTTTACCGAATAATGAAATGGCATCAAAATCGCCTTTTGCTATACAGAAAGCCCTCATAAAGGGGTAGGTGGTGAACCTAAATCTGTTCATTAAGGTAAGATCCGGTGATCTACTAATTGAAACACTCTCTGCCATTACAAACAAAGTCTTTCCTTCTCTACTTAAAAACTTTTCTGAACTCACCTGCATGACTTAATAAGTCCACATAAAACTCTTAATTCATGCCGCGGTATCGACGAACCCTGGCCTGTTGACCACCCTGAAGTGGAAATCCTTGAGGGATTGCCCGATCGGGATGTTATTCAGGTCGGAATCCCAATAAAAAAGATACGAAACTGTTATACCGACCAAACACTTAATTTTTAACTTTCCAACAGCCCCACACTACCCAAAACATTAAAAGCTGGCTATTTAAATTGTAAAATCCGTCCATACATTCCGAATCCTCTGCGCTGCTTTAAGTGCCAGAGGTTCGGACACTCTCAAACTGCCTGCAGAGGGCAATTGACGTGCCCTAGGTGTGCGTCTATTGGGCATGCCTCCTTAGATTGCAGTCTGGAGCTGAAATTCGTCAATTGTACACAACAACACTCTGCGGATTCTAAACTTTGTCCAAAATGGAAAACGGAAAAAGAAATCCAAACAATTAAAACAAACAAAACATATCATATTTAGAAGCGAAAACTAATAGCCCCTCAACCTTCTCAAACTTACGCTCAAGCTGCCAAATCCTCTGTTAAAAACAATTTCCCCTCAAACAGATGAAAATATAAACCAAAAGTAAAATGTACACCTTTGAAGTTACTTTAACCACTAAAACCAATCCCCAAAACAAATATATCAATAACCACTCCTGTTATATCCACATCATCTTCTACCCAAGCAGAACTTTTGCCATCCACCTCTGCAACAGAATGTAATGTCTCTAAACCTCAACCACCTATTCATGTATCTGGTGACGCACTTTCCACCACAAATAATATGTTTACCCCTATTAAAGCTTCATCAACCATGTCCGCTTCCTCATCCGGTTCCGGTATTCAACCTCCTTCTGACTCAACAATATCACAAAATTCGAAAAAACAAAGAAAATCTCGGGACAGAAAACGGAAAAAAGAACTACTTAAAACTGTAATAGATATTAAAATGGCTCAGCATAAACCTCGAAAATCTACAAATGTAGAATATACAACGGATGAGGAAGACATGATTGTCTATGACGTTGAAAACGAACTCGAAACGATTCCTCAAGATAAATTCGCCATGAAGGAGTGTTACAAGAACAATCCTGCTTCTTATGTACGTGCGATAACTCCGACACGATTTAGGAAAGGTTCTGACTAATGTTATTGATCACATTGCTTAAGAAAAACTTTTTTCATTAAGCAAAATTGTTTTTATCAATGCTTTTATTTTAAGATAGAGTCTGACTTGGTGGGCCCCCCACAACCCAATTTTGTTTGCTTTTATTACTTGATAACTGTTTAATACGTGATTTGAAATTTTATCTTTTTAAAAGTGTATTATCAATGCTTTTATATATTTTATCTAATGTTTTAATATTTTAACAAATGTTTGGCGCAGTTTAGCCAGATTTGGCTCTTGCGCCCAAAACCCCCAAATTCACTCACTCAACCAATCGGGTAATGAGAGATGGCAGAGAGGTGGTGCACCCTCTTGCTGCCAAATTAAGTTATCTGGTTCACTTTATTTTAATTGAGGAAATAGCCATAGTTGTAGAGCATCAAGATACACAGAATCAGTTTCGTTTGGTTCTCCGAAAATGAAAGGCCCACACACTTTCCGCCGAGATATGGCACAAAAACATTCACTATAGTGGAATCTCGTTGCAATTCTAGCACCTCGTGAGGATTTTCTAAGCTCCAGATGCGCGCATTATAAGTGTTCACCAGTCCACTGAGGTGTCCGTCGGAACGCTCGTTGCACAGTAATATCAGATTCTGTCTTTGCAAATTGGGGAACACAAAACGCTTTCTATTCACTAGTCGCCATTTTTCTATTTTCGCGCTGATCGACGGGGAAGGAGAAAATAATTAACATATGTTTCGCGTGCATGCACACATGCCAGCAAACAAATATGTTTCAGTTGGTCTTTCATTCGGTGTACGAGTTATACTAATAAGTTAAATGTAATAAATACTATATAAAGTGTTTAAACTCCAATATTCACTTATAAGAACCCTGTATATATCGACTAAGATATAAAGAACAATTTTGTCGCTAATTTTTTCTTACACGGATATTTTTCAGCTGACAAAAGTTTGTAAAAGTCTTTGCCGTAGCATTAAACATTTCCCCGCATTGTCACCAAGCATATGTTAACTTACAGTCAACATATTCAAGCTGTGTAGTTTCTCATGAGTTGTATCAATATCACCAGTAATGAGATAACAGAGCAAATTGAATTTAGGTTCAATTTTCTTAAAATCCTGAAATCTTGTGACTTCGTCCTCCAAGCTCCGTAAGTTATCTCTTAGTTGAAACACTTTCAGATACTTTGTTTTTTTAATAGTGTAAAATAATAAAAACTGATTTTGATCTATAATGGGAAACAGATCTCGGTTTAAAGCGTATTTTCTGTCTGTCTTGGTGAGCCGTTAGTTGACCACCCCTGACATATAATATTTTTTAAAGATTCCAAATATATACAGTTATTTAGTGAGAAAAAAAATGTTATTTTGTTAAAGCTGTACTACGTTCTTTTTTCTTTATTACGAATCCGTAGGTTCAGAAATGACCATCCATGGTTAGTATCCCCCATTGGTTGATTGGATCGCCTCCATTGGATGATTTACATATTAAATTTTTTTAAATTCTTCACCCTGGACTTTTTTCATGAGTGCAAACTTATCATAATCGAAAATTTAATATACACGCAATATAAACAATACAAATAGCATTTATATCCAAATGTTCAAACTTTCAAAACAAAGGTTCAATTAAAGAATTTTATTTAAAAAAAATAATCATTGAACTACCATCAATGATCAGAGCCATTTTTAACATCCCTGGTGCCCTAGGACTTCCCCAAATTTTTCCCCCCCCTTCCCGAGCGTTACCTCCTTTTTTTTTTTATTTTCAGTTTTGGTTCCAAAAGGGGTTTTCCCTTTTTAAAACCCTTCTTTTTTCCTTTCTTTTTTTTGCTTTTGGAGAATTTTTCATTATTGACCAAACATAATCCGCCTATCCCCGGGCTTGGGAAAAGGCAGCATAAGGAAAAGATAGTGACATGGTTTGACTACTCTTGCTCATTTCTTATCTTATGGCATCACAATCCACCCACCCTTTTGTGAATTAGTACAATAAATTTATATGAAATCGGTTGCACTATTATAGTATAGAGTATACATTATTGTATGAACTGCTGTCAACTTGTTAATATTAGCATCGCCTATCGCTTTACTATCTATTACTTCTAGGCAACCTTATTCTTTCTTGAGTCACTGTCATTGTACTTGTACTATAAAGGTTTTCTTCGAGCTTTGATAATTTCAAAATCATTAATGAACATCTCCCTTTATTTCATAATGTAAAATCATTTGGGCATAGCAACATCAAACTGTTAAGCTTTTTATTTTCCGTAGTATATGTTTTCTATATTTCCGCGCACATGCACACACAAACACAGCGCATACATGGTTTGCTAGGTGGTGGCTTGTTCACTGTAATTTTAATTTTTTCTCATTTTTCGCCCTCCATTGTTTTACGTACTAGGCATGTTCCTAGAGTACCTAAGCGAAAAAAGTGGCCCTGTTAATGGTTAATTAATATTTAACAGGAATTAGAATTGTAATATTCTCAGCAATGTTCAAGTTCATTTCAAGGAATTTTAATATGTTTTTATTCATTAAAAATATTTTTTTATATATATATTTTGAAACATTTAACCAAGTGATCATCCTTAAGTCATTATTTTATAAACGAATGAAATTAGAGAAAAAAAATGGTTACGTTCCCGGATTATTTGTGGGTTTATTTTGTTACAGTTTATAAGGTCTTAAAAGGTGTTGCGTACAGATTATTCATGGTTTCATTTTTATTACAGTATATAAGGTCTTAAAAAATTGGATCATCAATGTAACCATACGTTGTGTGTGTCTTCTATTCTATCAAATGAATACAAATTCATTCAAAACGGCAACATCTGCAAAGTACAAAGCGAATTTTCTTCATCTTTAAAGTAATCCATCCCACACCGAATCGTCACCCCAGCGCCACCCCTTTCCACCTCATTACACTATTGACTTTGATTGATTATCGCAGTTAATCAGCAACACAAGAATGTAACCGACTCGCTCATTTCGGTAGCCTAATTAATACCATTTCCATAATAATTGTGTTTAAATTCTAATTAATTTGCTTGCGCGTGATGCCTCTCTTTCGGAGAGATAATAATCTAACACCTTCATTAACCATGAAATACATTCGTTGCGTTGCCATGGTGATGCATAATCAATTTTTTTTTTGCTGCATACTGTGTATTCAGGCAACAGTGGAAAATAAAACAGGATGCATGACAGTTACATTTCTGGTATTGTTGTACGAAACCTGCGAGTACAGGCATCAACAGAAAATTATTTTGAGCAGCGTCCAATTTTAATTTATTACAATACGTATCAGTGTTATTGTACTGGCATTTAATACTTATTGTCTCACAAATGTATAAATATATAACTATTAAAATGCGCAACTTTTAATGAAAATTAATGCATAACTCATGGCTTTTAGTTCAGTTTTATTTTGTAAATTTTAATTGTTCGGATGTAAGATCAGTTAATTTATTACGCATTAATGATGATTTATTTTGTACTTATAAAATTAATTATTATAACCGATTAAAGAATCATTATATGTTTTAATATATCAACATAAAACTATAAAACGCTATCGATTCTTATTTTGCAATTATAACCGATCGATTTTATTCATTATTAGTTGCATTATAAACCCTCTCACTGTACATCCCGCGGTTTCCACGGGCAACGTAGATGTTGCAAAATTCTCGCAAACCGCGATTTCCATGGGTATGTATTTTCCCGACTATTTAGCTCTGCAACCCGAGCCGCTCTTGTTTATGTTTTTATATTAATATTTTGATAATCTAATTCTATATTTTAAAATGAAAATTTTTTCACAAAACTTCTTTGTATATTTTAACTCTAAAATGTAAATTTGAAATACGTAATAAAACCATATGCAATTTTTGAACCTACTTTGATAAAATAACTACGCTGCGAGAGGGTTAAAATAATTGTTTCTCCTTCATTGTATATGTTTACAGCATTGGCATACAGCAGGTATCTCTTATAGGATGGGAAAGTTACATTTTTAAAGCTGAATTCGATAAGGGGTCGTCTCTCTATGATAAAATGGTTCGATGGGGGATGACCCCCCTTCCTTGTGTACGCCACTGATTTATAGATATTCCTTACTGGATAATATTATAGAAGTGGAATTTGAATGTGTGGATAATGTGAATTGCTCTCTGTGATGCATCAAAATTACTTTCAAGGAAATATAATTGAAATCACAAACGTTACCCTCAACTAGGACAAACAATATTAAACAACTACTAAACTTACTGATAATTGCTTCAAATAAACAAAACATGTAATTACAAAAGTTTTTTTATATTTTACTATTTCTACTATTTTGATTTTGGCAACAAATGTATATAATGCTTGTTAAAATACTGAAAGTGTTAATTTATCTTTTATTAACATAACAATTTAAATAGCGTCTATTAGCATTTTCTTTGTTAAGAAAAGAAAAAAAGAAAAAACACGAAGCACAATTCTTAAATATTCAAAGAAGGTTTTTGTTTTTAATTAAATACAAATAAATAGAAAGTTATGTAATATATATTTAATATGAGCGAACTTATAAATTCTTTTTCAAAATATGAATTAATAACATTTGTTAATCTGCCTATTGTGTGTGTGTGAGTCAAACCTTTTTTCACCGTGATTTAATTTTACTGGATCGTTAGTTAATGTTGTAGGGAAAGCTCATCGTAAAATAATAAAGCCTTATTTTTACGATTTCACAACTATTTCTTTTTAAATCCAATTATTAAGAGTTACTAATTATTTCTACACTAAAATTGAACACAATCGTATTTAACTAAGTATGCGCTACAAATTTAGTTTTAAGAACAAATCCAGCTCTAAAAATAAAGTGCTTTTAACGATCAATTATGCTAAGATATGCCGCAATTAGGTCAAGAATTTTAAAAGCGTCACAGAAACCAACAACCACTTTTAAGCAAAGTAATTATTAAAATACTAAAAAAAGGTGAGAATTCTGCGAAAGATTGTTTAACATTTGCCCACCAAACCGAACCAGATAGCCTCGCCAATGATATTTTTAACTCTGCAACGCGATTTTCCAGGAAGGAAAATAATTTAACTCACGTTATTTTGTGCCAATTATGTGCTGCTGCAAAAATTTGTGGTGTAGAATTCTCAATGAAGTTTCAGCCGGGGTGAAGAGGGGGGAGGGAGCTCTTAGTTGTGAAAGAAACTAAATTTTTAATACATTTTTTTAGATAAGTATCTGACTTTAAGGGG